>CABFVZ010002867.1:76128-86595 GCA_902151445.1 Timema monikensis | reverse complement strand
GGGGGAGGGGGGGGGGCCTCCATGAATGCTGTGAAATACGTCTTAATTTCTTACAGCTACTGCATGAAAACATCCCCCTCCCCCATTTTCCCCTTTGAAAAAACTTCACGACTCTCTCTTCATGAAATCACAGGAGGATTCACAAAATGGTTCCCTGTAGGCCTACAGGATCACACCTATTGGTTTTATAAAGACCCTGGCGTATACGTGAGTCGTCATCAGAAGAACCTTTTTAAAATAATACAGGATAACCAACATTTGCTAAACGTCACCATATTTATCTCACAACTGTCAAACTCAAGATGAACTGTAAAAAAAAATTCTTTTGAACACATTACATGGCTTATGAAAACATGAAAGTTGGTCTGACGTGGTTGGATAGTTGCCAAAGGCGCTACTCTCGTCTTGTATGGTATTCCAGTGAACGTGGAATTCAGGGTTTGGATCCCGGGTGGTGTAATAAGGCGTTTCCCCCCAAACCCCGTGTAAGGCTTTCACTTTTAATACTCCTTCCTCATCCTTATCCCATACTGATAGCTCGGACGGATAGTAAGACTGAAAGTGATCTGGTTAAGGAAGAATCGGTTTCGGCAATAAATCAACTCGGGTGGTTTCAGAAATGCATCATTTGATATAGTTGCGGAGTGGCAATTTTTATTTTTTTATTTATCCACAGCGATGTCTGCAGATCATCGTGTTAAAATGTATTCCAAACTTGTTGTTGGTAAAAGTTATATTTTCTGAGGCTTCACTCGACTCTCTAGTTAAATGTTTACTCGTCAAAGGATATCAACTTTACATTCATTTTGAGCTCTCTGTGTTTAATTTTTAATCAAAACGTATATTCCTCCTTCACACCCCGATGAGAACCTTAAAAGACCCCTCTCCCACCTCTTTATCTATTTGTTGTTATTTTTAACCAAAGAGGAATGTTTATTTACCAATACACAGATCATGGTTTCCATGGAGATGTAAACAAACAATGGTTGTACAGATTAGTCACTGCTCTCAGTAGGAAAATATGGAAATAATGTTTTCGTTGGAAGCAACATCCTGGTCCCCTAACCTTTAAAACGAGTGTTCCTCTGTCAAAATCGATTCAGCTATTTTCTCATAATTTCAATTACCGGAAAATGGACTAATCCAATTATATTTAGAGATACATTTATTCAATCCGATGTTTGAATTCAGTACAGAAAACCAAACTTACCGAAACCGGTTTCAGGGGTTTCTAACTGGAATAAATTCTTATTTCACTTGTTCATGCCAATAACTTCTTTCCATTTAGGTTCAGGTCTGAAAAAAAAAGTTATTAATTTCATCATTGATCAAATTAGTTTGATTTAGATTTTCAAGGAAAATAAAAACTGTTTAGAAATTTTAGAAACGGACCCACACACCAAACAAAGTTGTTTGGTCTTACTACCCGTTCGGGTTATACGCTTAAGTACTAATCACGCTAATGGATTAGGAATTGGAAAGGTAGAATTTATAGGAAGTGAGCCCACGTTTGCGTGGAGGGAGAGTGGAATAACCATTTAGGGAAAACCACCCCCAGTTCACCCGACCAAGATTCGAACCTCGATCTCCCCGTCCTCGGCAGTCTAGCTCAACACAATTAGCGCGTTAACAAACTATGTAACCGAGGCGGGTTCCAGACAAAATGTTTTTCGAAAACGGTGGTAGACCTCTATTTAAAGTAAATGATAAGATACTTCAAAGTTTGGTTTTTAATCTTTTATACAATAATTTGGTGGAAATGATATATACCATGATATTAAAGAATGTAAGGAGAATATAATGTATCACCAGATGGAGAAATACATCTGATTGGCTGAGCTTGTGACGTCACTAAGTACACAAGACAGCGCGTTACATTCACAAAACTACATCAAAGACAAACTAAGTTGTTAAAAATCAGGTCACAATGTGGAACTTTAAATAATAAATAAACCTTTAAAATCCACACGAATATCCAACTAATGTAATCAATTTACTTAATTTTTAAATATGTATGTGTGGCTGTGTTCCTATTAAAATATAACTGCTGTGTACTGGGTGACGTCAACAATGACGTAACAAAATTTATCCAAGTGTTGTTACTTTTCTATTCTCTTTACATTGATATCAATTATATTTTTATAAAATAATAAATCCAAAAACTCACATTGGCGAGCACGTGGATTAAAAGTCAGCTTTATTTAATCTTGTTTTCAGGTAACTACAGTAGACCCATGGCTTCTTTGGTGCTGACTGACAGCTGACGGCTTTGAAAAGTTACCACACCAAATTATGTATCCCTACGCCGAACCATATTCTCTGCAAAAACATGTGTTTAGCAGCTGTCAGTCAGCACCAAAGAAGCCATGGGGCTACTGTAAGAGGTCAAGGTTTAAATCTAGGCTAGATACACAAGGGTTAATTTTCTCTTAAATAATCTCTTAATTATCCTCCACGCAAATACCGATACATTTTTTATAATTATCATTAACATCCCTAATAATTATCATTAACATCCCTAATAATTAGAGTAGTTAATTTCAGATAACATGTAGAGATTAGGGTTTGAATCCTGGTCAGGTGTGTTAAGGGTGGTTTTCCCTAAATGAGTTTTCACTCTACCTCCACGAAAATGTGGGTACACTTCCCCTAAATTCAAACTTCCTCATCTCTGACCCATTACCGTAATTAGTGCATAGACGTATAATCCGGACAAAAACTAAAACAAAAATCAAATAACGTGGACGGGAAGTGAGAAATGCTGGAAAAATAATAATATTTAATTACAGTTCAAGATTATTAATTAAGGTAAATTATTAAACGTACACTGAGCCTATTTGAATTTAGAACAGACACAACGCCCAGACTCCCGGACGTTATTTAATCACTTTGAAAGGGACAACCCCAATTTAACCAATTTTTCAGTCATGCCAGGCATCGAAACCAGGTACCCTTAAATCAGTACGCAGACACGATACTGATTGATCTAGGGTGTTGGGCTCATTGCACTAGAATCTTGTTAGTACGAACTAATTGGGACCTAGGCTTGTTCGGATTAACCGGGAGTATACAAGGATACAGTGTTTACACGAATTTTAATTTACAGTTGAACGAGTTTAATAGACTTCATTTATTTAACTGATGTACAACACGTGATCTATACTGTAATTATTTATAGTTTCAGGAAAACACTTTGTGTTGACTATAACATGTAAATATTAAACATTTACTATCAGATATCGCTGTTTCCGACAATTTTCTTTTAACTTTGAGACTGGTAATAAATAAAATATATTTGATTTGACTTCATTTTTTCTAGCGGTTTTCTGTTGTTTGTATTTTGGCGGCTGCAGGTAAGTTGCGGTCCCGCGAGCTGTTTACCTCTGACAGTTGAGTTACAGCCGCACGAGCTGTTTACCTCTGACAGTTGAGTTGCGGCCTCACATTTTTAGAGCCACGTACGAATTGCTGCCCGGGCCGTTGACCTAACCTAACCCTAACCTAACAAACCTTCAAATTTTAGCCAAAACCATTGAATGATAAGAACTGAGGAAGTGTGGCTATTACTAGGGATGTCAACTTGAGACGATGATAGTTTCTATCTGAAATATAAGACACATGATAGAAAGCACACTACTAATTAGGTGGAGGCAACTCATACCTCTTTCTCAAGCTTAGGCCACAACTCATACCTCTTTCTCAAGCTTAGGCCACAACTCTTACACTATTTCAAGATTAGACCACAACTCAGCTACACAGATTTTCGCTGCTCGCTGTTGAAGAGATTATTGCGCGCTAAATCAAACTTCTAGATTCAAGAAGAGCTGGAATTAAAATACCTCGACTTCCCTAAACACTATCTTCGTATTATAATAATTGTATACATTGATTACATCTGATTAAAATAACTATATTCATAATGAAGTCAACTATTATGTAGTGAGCTGATGGTATTCAATTTAAAAAGTGAAGAAATAATCCAAGTTTTATTACTTAAATCGTTAAAACATATATTATTAGGAGATAAACATTGGGAACAGTTTTATTAGTCGTCCTATACCTGTGAGATCTCTTTATGAGGCCATTGAAATAGGTTTTTGTGACTACAATAAGTTAGTTGAAAATAATATACTGCGACTGTCTAAAAATATAAACTCATGAGCCTTTTTTTTTCTTTGTGGCCAATAGAAAGGAAAGAGAGAAAAAAGACGATCGTTAGATGTTTAAAAAAAATACATCATAATTCTTAGAAGGATATAGATATGCTTTTTACACAGTGTTCATTCATGATTGTGAACCTAAGACCTTCTTTCATGGACCTTTAGTACGCTTACATTCGCTTGCACGTATTACTAAGCAAGTAATTTACTGCTTATTATTGTCTTCGTAACGAATTCGTAAAGGAGAATTTATTACGCTTCCATAATATCCTATTTTGAAGGAATAATAAGAGAGAAAATATTATTGTTAAGTCCATATTTCACAAGTCTGTAGAACTGCTACGTAAATACTCACAAGTTACGTTGTCTTCTCTGGAAATACAAATATCGACATCTACTCTACCACAAAACTGTTCTAAACAATACAAACACACTACAAACACTACAAACATACTACAAACATACACGTAAGAGATGTGTTTATATTTCCACCACCTCTTACTACCCGTCAGGGCTATAAGTGACTTACTACCCGTCAGGGCTATAAGTGACTTACTACCCGTCAGGGCTATAAGTGACTTACTACCCGTCTGGGCTTTACGCATATGTAGTAATCACACTAATTTGTAAGGGATGAGTTAGGTTGACTTTAGAGGAAGTGTACCCGCATTTTCATGGAGGAAGAATTAAAAACAATGTAATTAAGAAAACCACTTCAATACACCCGACTGGTATTTGAACCCCGATCTCTCCGTCATTGGTAGTCCAGTTTATTTCTAGAATGACGCCTTATATCATGTGGCCTACCAAGTATATAAAAAGAACTGTGTTTGTTTAGAGACGAGGGGAGGGGAAGAGGAACACTAAATACAAACATTTAATAATAGCAATCAGAGACGAACATTCTTAGGTTGAATCCCAAGGGACGTGCATGTATTCGCGTGTAATATTGAACATTATCTGGTCCACAGCAGACCGACGTTAGTTACACATCCAACCACCAAGCGCTGTAGTCGACAACGTGACTGTCTAGAAGAGAACTGCAATAGATGTTACTTTATTGTAACTCATTTGTTGATGGTGGTGACGTCTCTTGGGAGCAATTGAATTCAAGTTAAAAAATTTAAAAAAACTTGGGGAAATATTGAATGCATTTGAAGGTTACAGGGGAAAAAGAGGGAAGTTCAATTCTAGCTCAAATTGAGCTAGTGCTGCCATCTGTTAGACAATCATGAAACCTTTTTAATATATTTTAAATCATGGTTAAACGAGGTGTCTGTCATATTTATACTAATTTAAAAAAAGTATTAAATGGGATCTTTACTAGGTTTGATGTATAAAAAAGCTGTTGTCCTGGAAAATGAGTGTAATGTGACTGCCCCGTATTTCCCCTGTATCCTTTATTCATTCCAAGAAATCACATCACTAGTAAAAAACCCAACCATCGCTTGCAAATAAAATCTTAAACAAATTTTACAAGATTTTTATTTATTTATTATAATACAGAGAGAACGAGAGAAAGCGTCCCAGGAAGGGAAAATAGCGTATTTCACCCCCTATTTTTACCCCCGTTCCCCCCGTTATTCTTTAAACGCAACACAAACTGCAGACCAATCGTAAAGATAAACAAGAAACCCGAAGTGTTTTTTACAGCGGCCGTATAACCCGACATTCTTCCCGTCGAGTCGGGACTGTCTACCGTAACTACGATACGACCTCTCGCCCGTAATTTAAGAGGGGGGGGGGGGCGAGAATTCGCCCGCTTTTATTCGCTGGACCGCATCATCATGAAAAGAACAAGTTTTACAATAACTGCTTTGCTCTCTTGGCTCCGGGGAGGTTTTATATGTCCGGGCGAAATTAGTTTTCGTAGCGAGCAGGATTACTGTAATCGTGGGGGTTTGTTTGTAAGTTCACAAACAAGATAGAAACCTGGTTCTCTATCTAGACTGTTTGTAAGTTGGCAGACAAGATAGAAACCTGGTTCTCTCTCTAGACTGTTTGTAAGTTCACAAACAAGATAAAAACCTGGTTCTCTCTATAGATTGTTTGTAAGTTCACAAACAAGATAGAAACCTGGTTCTCTCTCTAGACTGTTTGTAAGTTCACAAACAAGATAGCAACCTGGTTCTTCTCTAGTCTTGTTTGTAAGTTCACAAACAAGATAGCAACCTGGTTCTCTCTCTAGACTGTTTGTAAGTTCACAGACAAGATAGAAACCTGGTTCTTCTCTAGTCTTGTTTGTAAGGCTCGCGTTTGTATCTAATTATATTTCACAAACTGGGCCTGTTCAGTTTGTAGAGCTGAAACCTTGGCTTGAAATGCTGATCATTAACCACGACAGAATCGTCTAAAGCGTCAGACACACTTCATATTTGGCTGCCAGATCGGGATAATTTTTTCTTTTAATTCAAACAAGTCAATTATATCAAATCTTTATTCATAAATTATATCAAAATCAATTCTATACATTTATTTTATTGGTTATTGTATTTATTTACTTCTCAGTTTCTTTTGTTTAATCTATTGAATCACTTTTTTAAATAAGTATTATCCAACCTTATCATTTGTATTAATAATTTTAGTTCCAAACTGGATCGGACACATCTTTAGGAGGAACTATTTCCTGAATGACGTCATAGAAGGAAAGATTGAGGGAAAGAGGAGATTAGGAAGCAGGAGGCAGAGGACAGGACACATTGGCGGTCTAAGTACACTGACAAGAGGAATGGACCTGTCGCAAGACAGAACACCTAATAATAAAAGTAATAATAATAATGCGGTGCAAGTAATAACTATACATTAGGGTGATAAACAAATATTTACTTAAATCTTTCTTATACTATAAAAATACTATCTCCATTCACCAAAACTTTTTTTTAATGTAAGACATAATTATGTCGACATAACCTCAATTATTTTGAAAGGGGGTTTCTTGCAATGGTCTGCTCTTTAGATGAACAATGTGCCACATTTACATCGAATCGACTCATTTAACAAATTGGGTGGTCGACCCACCTCGGTGGCCACATGGTCTAAGGCGCTACTCTCGCAGTAGACTAGAGTCCTGATGACGGGGAAATCAAGGTTCGAATCTCAGTTGGGAGTACTGAGGGTGGTTTTCCCTGAATGGGTGTCCGCTCTCCCTCCACGCAAATTCGGGTACACTTTCTCTAAATATAGCCTTTCAAGTCCTTAAGACCGTTATATTAATTAGTAGATAAGCGTACAAACTGAACGGGTAGTAAGTAATACACGGTGTTAAGAAAAATACAAAATCAGTCCGGGAAGTTAAGTCTTATTTGGGGGATTTCCCTCAAAACTCGGGACAAATGTCCATTTAATTATAACCACCCGACCATATTTACAACTATAGGGATGAAGGCAGGTCAAATTAAGAGAGAAGTATCCACATTCCTCGTGGAGGGAAAGTAGGAGAACATTTAGGAAAAAATGGCACGCCCCCGGTATTCAAGAACTGACCTCTCCGTCACAGACAAACCAGAAACTGACACCCTTACCCGCATACCCACAAGTGTTAAAAGAGAGTTTCGTCAGAGAATGAGTGAAAAGAAAAAATATATTCCCTATTTTTAAAATAAAATATCCAATATCCTGATAAGTCCCTAACCTCCCTCCCACNAAAGCCCCCCCCCCCCCCTCCCCAAATAGTAATAAACTCGAGTAATGACCGGACCTGGGACAAAAATAGTACAGCCCTCACTTTTTTTAAATACACCAACTTTCCCTTCCATGATGTTACCAACCAGCCCCTAAAAAAATACTCTGTTGGTTCATTTGGTAATAATTGTATTCCACATCACGGTGTGACTATCACTGGTTTACATTTGATGTTGTTGGGAGCCGCTGTAGGTTAAGTCGTGTCGTCACTCTGAGATATTACAGGCCTCTCTCGCACATGTGACCACATGAATGTCACATGGCACATCCAGTCGGGTGATTGGCTCGTCTGATGAACAGGGTCTGCTTAGTGTTTTATCTCCGTGTTAACAAAACATCCTGACGAATCCTATATTATTTCCTTCCACACCTTCATTATCAGACGTGTTTATATTCATTATTTGAGGTATTTAACGTGCACTTTCTGAACGATCATTTCATTATTTAATGCTTCACTTGGAAATGTAAACGAGTTCTACTTTTCTTCATTATTAATTATCTTTAATGAGAAAGGAAAACAAAATGAACAAGAATGTAGATGTTTATTTAAATTCCACGTTAGACCGCAACCTTGTATTGAATTTAATCCTCGATTGTTTTCCAGTTTCGACTCGTGTTGACGTCTCGACCAGCCAGAAGGGCTTTAATGAAATCTGTGTGTTATTATTATTATTATTATTAGCACCGCGTCTTACTACCCATTCGGGTTATACGCACTTACGCTAATGTGTAATGGTAGGGTGATTGTGAGATGAAATGAAGGACCTACAGTTTAACGTGGGATCCGAACCACGGTGGAGGCCTGGCATTCCACACATTCACAAGATGTCTTGTCAGAGGTGAAGGAAGGGTTGGGCAATCAGATAAATCTTTGCCGGGACCGAGGAATGAACCCCGGCCGCCAGTATAGGAAATCTGTGTGTTGATGCGCCTATCTACGCTTCTTACTCGCTTTCAAATAGTTCGTTGTGGTCTGAACACAGTAGCGCAGGTGTGAGCAATACCACCTCCCTCTCCCCAACTCACCCCCTCACCATCTTTAAATGAACAAACCTTTTCAGACAAGTAAGTAAATACTCGATGTTATTTGAAGAGTGTTTACAACTTTGACAATTATTTGCAAGCATTCACTTGAACAAAAAAAAAAAGGCCATTGTATTGTTATGTTTTCTTTGTACTTTGCGGTCTGAGTAGGCTAGATTTGGGGGAGGGGGTGGGGCCGCTACCTGAACCTAGCTTTGTGAAAGCAGTTTTATTGGCTTTTGGTCTGTAAAACCATGTTTAAAGTGAACCTCCTGCTTGATGGCGGTGTTGTCACTTGGGCCTGAACGTAGCGATCCCAGTGTGGAAGGACTGAAGCTCTTCCAATGAGCTCAGCAAATGTCACCTAGAGAGTATCAGAGCACGTGTCACATACCGAATAGAGAGACACGTGTCGAGCTCTCCCCGGTCTGAATAAAGAACTGACCCTGATCATAGGCTGGAAACAGTAATGGATGTAAAATATTTAACGGCCTTAAGTTTAATTTTAGGGGCATAAGTTTTATTTCAGATACATTAATTTTTCTTCAGGGCCATAAGTTTTATTTTAGGGCTGTAAGTTTTATTTCAGGGACCTTAGTTTTATTTCAAGGACATAAGTTTTATTTCAGGGACCTTACTGTAGAAGCCAATCATAACACACGAAGGCAGAGAAAAGCTTACAACAATCTGGAAGGAGTGATTGGTTTGTCAACAGTTGTAAAGCTGTTACCATGTTGTCAAAGGGCTTCCTATTGGTCTACAACATATGACGTCATCATCCGGCCCATTAGAGCACCAGATAACAGCGAGAGGCCCATTCAACCGACCGGCTCATTCAAACAACTCGAGGTAAAATGGGGTCATGCCAGAACGAGCCGATATAGACAAGTTCAGGTGAATCGACCCAAACTGAACAGCTGTTCTATGACAGAGATTCACACGTAATTATTTATATCCCACATCATGGAATGGGTGGCAGGATACGGCTCTAGAGGAGCTAGTTCGACTACTGTTGGGGGTTAAGCTATTAGTATTTGATTGTGCTAGTGTTTGTTGGGCATTCATTGTTGTACTAGGTTAAGTTAAGTTAATTTACAAGGATATCTCCTTGTGTATGTTCATACAGTCCAATTTTCATAAGAAGGGTTTTTAGAAAATACAAACATATTTTTTGTAGCCAAAATGTATAACATTTTACCATATTATTGTTATTTGATAGGTACTTATAATATCTATCAAAAGTGACATCTGCAGATCACATGACTTGACGTATAAATATATTAATATAGATCTAATCCATTTTCTAGATGTCGAGGCTTTTCATTCAGCTATTACTACTGTGTTCTAGTGCTACTGCTGAATGACCAGGGAAAAGGGGGAGGGAGAGTCCAAGTATTTCTGGGATCCTTGTGAAGGTTTTTCTGGAAAATGTTTTTGATGGGACTCTATAACCGGTAGGTCCCAGGTGCTAGCAGCCCAGGAGACATGGGTGCCTCGCTCTATAACCAGTAGGTCCCAGGTGCTAGAAACCCAGACGACACGAGGACAACCTAATCTCGCAAGTGATCTGCTCCCTTGCCGAACATGACGAAGAATCCCCCCC
>CABFVZ010002867.1:56148-72696 GCA_902151445.1 Timema monikensis | reverse complement strand
TATATATATATATATATATTGTTTTTGCGTTTTTTCTCCTTCCTTCCACCTTGCCTTCTATGACGTCACTCATTAAGACATTCCTTCACATAACGTGACCCGTTCATTTGGCCTTTCTTAGTACAATCCTGCAGAGTGGTTCTATTTTCATTGACTCTTCTTAGAACTTCTTCAGTAGTCAACCGAAATGTCCACTTTATCCTCTATTTCTCCTACAGCACCACACTTCATCAGGAACTATTACGTAAAAACGTAAAACTAAATGTAACTACTGTAGCAATATTTTATCCAAATGTAGTACACTTAATTTACCATGAAAGTCTGTATTCTTGCTTGACATATTACGCTATGGCTCTATCTTGTAAGCTGCACCATAGTGGAACCCGTCAAGGTAAGTCTTCCACCTTTCAGGGTAAACGAAGGGTATGTACTGTACATTACCACAACTCAAATAATTACATCAATACTCTTTAGCGGCTTTGCAATAAGGAAACCTCAGCCACACACAATTACGCCATCTGGAATAGAACTCGTGTCCTCTAAAGACACCTCCCCTTGCCACTAAGCTACAGTCTAATTTTCATAGGAAGGATTTTTCAGAAAATACAAACATTTTCATTAGGGTCAACATTGATAATAACTTACTATATTTTTATTGCTAATAATTAATAATATATTTCAAAAGTTAAAAGAGCACAAGACTTGGCGTATGAATACGTGAAAGTAGATCTAGTAACTTTTCTGACTGCCAGATAAGGCCAATTCAATATCCTAATATATTATACACCCCTCAACGTATAAAACCTAAGCAAATCTTCCAAATTGTAGTTATTTGTTAGCTCATTTGTTGACCAACTTTTCAAAATAAACTGTTTTGTTTTTGTTTTGATTTAGACTTACACATTAAAAATAGTTTCAGAAATGCTATTATGAGCTCAAATAATTAATCAAACATTTCAATATCAAATTATAGACATTGGTCGGTCAATATTAAAAAAAAAAATGTTGAATGTAAATCGTGTTTAATTGAGTAACATCCTTGAATAACATTGAACATTAAAAAATCGTTTCTTGCAAGACTTACTATTTTTTATCCATCCCGTGAACAATCTAATTGTTATAAAATAATAATAGCCTGCGCATTCCTTGACGCGATTATGTAAATATCCAACTATTGAGGGGAAAAAAGGGGTTGAATCGCTCCTGGTTAAGACGGTTCGGCCACCTCCTGTGGACTTATCACTCCCTGATCAGTGAGCAGGGCTAGCTAGCTTCATTAACGATCAACGGCGCTGCAAATAATTTAATTAATTAATGATAAACTAAGGTGCAGCTGTCCAATAAGGAAGGATGTGTGCGCCAGAAAATAGTTCTAACACCATCAATAAACTAGTCTAGTCTCGGGGGTCAACCAATCTCCCAGTGTACGAATAACAAACAGTTCAGGTCTAATGGGGGATTGACTTACGTGCAAATAATAGACATCCTCTGAAAGAAAACACTTTTGATAAACATTTATAGATTACGGATAGAGAAATAGTTAAATATATATATATATATATTAATACATCACAATAACATGAATTCAAAAGAAAAGATTTTGATTTTATTGATAACTTTGGGTGTAATCTGCCTGTTTTCTTAAATCTAGAGTATGAGTCCTGAACGCTCTATTTACTCCAAAAGGTAGCACAACGTGGACGTATTCTTCCGCTGATCCGAGTTACGTCATTGTAGAAAACCACAATATAAGCTTTCTATACCTTGTCGAGTAAGAGAAGGGCACGTATCTTTACTTATTTTTCAAGTATAAGAAAATAATTAACTTTCCATATTCTGTCTGAAAAATTTACCATCTTTCTGTCTTCAACACAAATATAAAATAAATATTATTGTGGAAAGGGGCATTTTCTAGAAATATTATAGTAGGTCCTGCACAGTGCTGTTATCTGGTGATGAAAATACTAACCTCTAAAAGTGGTAAACCAGGGGCGGAAATGTGAGGTATCTCTATAGATACCTTTTTTTTTAAATTATCTACTATCTTGAATAGTTTAAGGGGGAAGGGACGGCGAGTTAAGAAGGTCAGTGTTTTTTTTGTAGATTTTATAACCAAAAACTTTTTTGGCCTGAGTAAATACGATATTTCTCCGGTAGATACTTTCGGTTTAATTTTCTACAAATGGAGATATCAACAGTTGTTGAATTTCTGTCATGGACGTGGCGGACTCTAAACAAAACTTTTTAAATAAAACCTGTTTCATTGGTCACCTGGTTTAAGGCGCTACTCTCACAGTAGATTAAACTACTAATGACGGGGAGATTGAGATTCGAATCTCGGTCGGGTGTACTGAGAGTGGTTTTCCACTCTCCCGCCATGCAAATGCGGGTACACTTAATATAAATATAACCTTTCAAATAGGTTAACCTAAGTGCAACATATGATTGGCAATACCTCAACTCAGGAAGGTTAATGCTCAACGAACGCCTGACGGGACCAATGTTCAGGCCTATCCTGACGAACACCTGACGGGAACAATGTTCAGGCCTATCCTGACGAACACCTGACGGGAACAATGTTCAGGCCTATCCTGACGAACACATGACGGGAACAATGTTCAGGCCTATCCTGACGAACACCTGGTGGGACTGATTGTTCAGGCCTGTCCTGACGGGACCGATGTTCAGGCCTATCCTGACGAACGCCTGACGGGAACAATGTTCAGGCCTATCCTGACGAACGCCTGACGGGAACAATGTTCAGGCCTATCCTGACGAACGCCTGGTGGGACTGATGTTCAGGCCTATCCTGATAAACACTTGACGGGACCAATGTTCAGGCCTATCCTGACGAACGCCTGACGGGAACAATGTTCAGGCCTGTCCTGACGAACACCTGACGGGAACAATGTTCAGGCCTATCCTGATGAACACCTGACGGGAACAATGGTCAGGCCTATCCTGATGAACACCTGACGGGAACAATGTTCAGGCCTATCCTGACGAAAACCTGACGGGACCAATGTTCAGGCCTATCCTGATGAACACCTGACGGGACCAATGTTCAGGCCTATCCTGATGAACGCCTGACGGGAACAATGTTCAGGCCTATCCTGATGAACGCCTGACGGGAACAATGTTCAGGCCTATCCTGATGAACACCTGACGGGAACAATGTTCAGGCCTATCCTGATGAACGCCTGACGGGAACAATGTTCAGGCCTATCCTGATGAACGCCTGACGGGACCAATGTTCAGGCCTATCCTGATGAACACCTGACGGGACTAATGTTCCGGCCTGTCCTGATGAACGCCTGACGGGAACAATGTTCAGGCCTGTCCTGATGAACGCCTGACGGGAACAATGTTCAGGCCTATCCTGACAAACACCTGACGGGAACAATGTTCAGGCCTGTCCTGATGAACGCCTGACGGGAACAATGTTCAGGCCTATCCTGACGAACACCTGATGGGACTGATGTTCAGGCCTGTCCTGACGGGAACAATGTTCAGGCCTGTCCTGACGAACACCTGACGGGAACAATGCTCAGGCCTGTCCTGATGAACGCCTGACGGTAACAATGTTCAGGCCTATCCTGATGAACACCTGACGGGAACAATGTTCAGGCCTATCCTGATGAACACCTGACGGGACCGATGCTCAGGCCTGTCCTGACGAGCACCTGCGCTCAACCCACGCGGTGAATGCCGGGAGGAAGAGTCGACACCTGGACTATGCAGCTAGAAGCTGGTCCTGTGATCAGATATCCCTCCAAATAACGACCGTTAATAAGGAGATGTTCTCATTATACAGGCTGGGACACTGTCCCGTTTAGTGGGACGATAAGAACAAAGCTGGATGCTAATATCCCCGCCCCGGGACAGCAGGAGGTCTGTTGGGAGCTAGTTCCCACGGTCTGTTGCCAGCACTTGCTATATGGTGGAGAATAGTGCCAGCACTTGCTATATGGTGGAGAATAGTGCCAGCACTTGCTATATGATGAAGAATAGTGCCAGCATTTGCTATCAGCAACCAGTGTTCCGTGTTTGCGCATGTACTCGCCTCCAATAATATTATATTATATAATATAAATACAATAAAATGATGCCAAACGTTGGGACATGTTGAAATAGTGTACATTAAGCCACCTTGTAAGACGTGTGCTGAAATAGCTCTGCATTTAAAAGGTGAAAGTTTTATAGTAAGCCCACAGATAAAAATCTGCGACCACAACTGAATAACATGTGACCAACATAAAAAAAATAATAAGTCACATATTCCTCTCATACGCTGGTTTAAAAAAAATAATGGGTGACGGTTGGGGGGGGGGGGGGGTNTCGCAGCTCAAACTGGTTCGTAGTTTCCGGTCTCAAGCGGAGAGAGAGAGAGAGAGAACACTAAACAATGTCTCGCATTAACGAACGAGCGAACTGTTTAATTATTTATCCGTGAGTCAAGTTCTCTCTACCAGACATCCATCAGTTCCAGTGGCCCGGACTTCCGACACTGCCCGGACATAGGGACTGCTACACTCTACACAGACACTTCTACTGTAGACAACACTCAAGACACTTCTACTGTAGACAACACTCACGAGAAGGCCTCAAAGGACGGGGGGACGACTTGGTTTGTAACAATGTTGTCTGAAACTGAGGACGTGACAGTAGAGCTAATACCGAGACTTAACATTCACGTAACGTAGAGAAACATGTGTGATCAGGATAAACGTAACGTAGAGAAACATGTGTGATCAGGATAAACGTAACGTAAAGAAACAAGCGTGATCAGCATAAACGTAACGTAAAGAAACATGTGTGATTCGAGTGTGATGAGGGGTCACGTGACGTAAATAAACCACTTTAGTCAAACACAGCCAATGAGTTTTGAGTTTTTGGAAAACAATTTGTAGCAAAAGTATTAGTATATCCCAGGCGCTAATCACCCGAGACATATCACATATGGGAACGTGAGTTAAGGGTTAGTTTTTACAATAAACAGTTCTATTCGTTCTGTTTAATTTCCTTCACGTGGTGATATCGGCAGTTGTTCAATATCTGTCTTAAATATCGAACATTACCTTTGATCTGCTTCCGTGGCCGAACGGTCTCGTGTTAGACTGGCCTGCTGAAGACGGATAGATCGAGGTTCGAATCCAGTTCGGGTCTATTTAGAGTGGTTTTATTCCTAAATTGTTTCCCACTCTCCCTCCACGCAAATGCTGGTAGATTACCATTAAAAATACTTCCTTTTTCACCTCTAACTCATAAGAGTAGATTATCATAATATATGCGTAAACCTGAACAGGTCGTAAGATGCGGTGATGAAAAAAATAAGTTATTTTTCCCTCCATTTAAAACATTTCTAGCAGGTAGGTTACATGGTGGTCTAGGGGTAAGGTGTCGGACTCCTGTGCTGGGGTCCGGGGTTCAATCCTCGGTCCCGGCACAGATTTATCTGATTACCAAACCCTTCCTTCACCTCTGACAAGACGTGTATTAATCACAACTTGTGAATATGTGGAATGCCAGGCCTCCACCGTGGTTCGGATCCCATGTTAAGCTGTAGGTCCTCCATTTCATCTCGCAATCACCCTACCATTACGTGTATACAACTCGAACGGGTAGTAAGACGCGGTGATAATAATAATAATAATTTTAGCAAAGTACCACATTGATCATGATAGGTATTCAAGAACTGTTGATATAGCTATTGTAGAGAGTTAAGCTAAACGTATCAGATCATTGAAGGACTTTTTGATTTAATTTTTCCGAAAATGTTCTCTGTAAAATTGCTGACCTTGGCTTGACTTTCCGCTCCGCCCCCCGAATGACCCAGCCGCACAAAAACGGTTTAGGACAAATGGGCGCGTCCATCTGGGCACCAATAAAAAAACATAATCATTGGTTTCTTTTTTACTAAATATTCATTTTTTGAGTAGTTTTAAAAATATTTAATAACAGAGAAAGCTAAATTTATGCATATTTATAAAGTTAGACTACTTGATATTATAAGATTTTGATTTTTTTATACATAACACAAAAAAAACACATGAAAAATAAGAATTTTGCGTAAAATAAACAACGTAAAGCTAAATTAACCTAACATAACATAACCTAACCTAACCGGTGCCTAGTTGTTTGTTTCCATTTTTCTTGACAATTATAACGCCCAACGCCCAGTCTTGCCAGCGCCCAGTTTGCAAGCGCCCAGTTGTCAGTATCCGGCACAAAAGCTGGTACATAAGGTTGTCTGTGTTAAGACGACCTCCCTCGTTATCTTGGTAGCTCTACTAAAATAGGAACAGAAGATAGCATTATCTTCACCATCTCGACAGCCAAGAGGAAGATGTATACATGTTTTTAAAGTTCTCGAAATGACACGCGGTTAGTTAGGAGAAATTAATCACTTGGCGTGTAAAATGCGCCCTTTTGAAATATGCGGGGCGGGGGGGAGGAGGAGTTCTGTTATCTTCAGACGTGTATCTGAACTTTTGTCAGAAGGTTTCAGAGTGATCCTAATTACAGTCTCGGTCTGAACGTGGGGGTAGGTCATGGTTTACTTCCTGGGGAAGTTACATTTTACATACTAGTGATGGGAACAGGGTTGGACCCCATCGGTGGCCGCGTGGTCTAAGGCGCTACTTTCTCGTGTTAGACTAGACTACCGATGACTGAGAGCTCGAGGTTCGAATCTCTGTTAGATGTACTGATTATTATTATCACCGCGTCTTACTCAGGGCTATATATTAAGGGCTGTGTCACTACGGCCCTGGAGGTGGTCCTCTCTCATTCAAGACGTGACGTCACTGGCATGATGGAGCTCGAATGACACACAAAGAACGCTCGAAAGTTCCAAAACATAACTCACATTTTCTCGTAAACTACTTGAACAATCAGAATATTTTTTTCAGAATTTGTTATAAAAACCTTTTAAGACATTAGGAAGTTATTAAAATTCCCTTATTCCAATTGGTTTGCTTTTAAAAAATTGTTTTCTAATGAAAGAACTATAATGAAGTTTTTATAGCAGACACATTTTCACTCTGTTGAAAAGTTTTTTCCTAATTGAAATAGATGCGTAGTATAAGCGTACGAAATGATGACCATGAACTGGATTTTATTAAGATATAAGACTCATCTCTGTAGCTTAAATACTTTGCTCAGTTTGACGTGTTTAGTTACGAGCTATTTTAGCGCGCCTGGTTTTAGATAGACTGAATGAAGATTGTCAGAAAGACTGGTCCGTCAATAATATTTAAACTAGTGATATTAATCACTATACAAAGTAGTAAATAGAATTAATTCAAGCCAAACCTTCTTGAAATTTACAAAAACCTCTAATAATATTGTTCATAATATAACAATAGTAATAATAACCCAGAAAAATAAATATATAATATAACAATATAACAACACTTATTAGAACAAAAACAAATCACACGTTTTTATTAACAGAATTATATAATACTATAATAGCCCTACCATAAGCTGCCTACATGTACATACATACGCAAAACTAATACACAACACTTTATATACTACTGTTGGTATTGTAATAATAATAATAATAATAATAATAATAATAATAATAAAACTTGCTTACTCTATAGCATTAGGAACTCACAAATTTACACGTATTTGTTATTTCTTGGATTGTATCCATTTCTTAGCTTTCTTAGTTTCGCTTCGCTTACATTGTTTATATCTATTTACATGTCTAATTCTAATGAACGTTCTAACTCTTGCATAAACATGAATAGCTTGTGCACACACTTGAGGAAATTTATTAGATAGTCTTTTTTTAAGTTCTTTCATGATACCTCTCTGTCTGCTGTATGAATTTTCCTCGCCATGAAGTGATTTGAAAATTGACTCGAACTCGTTAATAGTAGCCTTCCACCATTCAGACGGCACCGTCAATCCTCCATGGGACAATGCTTCAATCCAAGTGTTAGTGGAAGTTGAGGAAATATGCTTTGAGATAGTACCTAGTGTAGGGTCTTTGTCTCGTACTCTGAAGGCTACATAGCCTGCCACGTAAGCAAGAGCCTCTTCTTCAGCCCAGGATCTCTCCTGTTGTTCACAATCCTTAACAGGCTCGTCTAGCTTGAACTCATTTGCTTCTTCCACAGACGTGCTGGCCATTTCCTCGATTTCACCTGGTTCGAATGCCGATTCCAGGAACTCTGCAGTCAAGTATACTGAGACGTTGCTAGCATCTTCTTCAATTTGGGAGACATTGATTTTGAGCGATGGTTTTGGCATCTTGTTAGATAGCATGATTTTCCTGAGTCGTAATATGACTTCTGTTGGGCTAGGATGGTCATAAAATTGCCCAGCGCCACGGATTTGACTAAATAGGCTCTCTAGGACATCTTGAGTTAGGCGTGTGGTCATAATATACTTGAGGTCGTATATTTGACGTACATCTTCCAGGAGTCCAAACAAAGATGTTATCGATATTAAAATTCCTTTTTGAAATGGTAATAAACCTTTTTTCCCTTTTACTCGCATTGTATTTGTTACTTTTTTCATTTCATTTAAAATGTCTTTTTGTCTGTCATGAAACGGCATGAGACCGAAACCAGCTCTCATGGGACTAGAATTTGAAGGGTAGGGAGAATTGCTGTTCATTACATCAAAGAACGAGCTTACAAGCTCAAAAAATTCAGCCGCTTTTTTGTTCTTACCTAGTACTTCTATTGCTTTAGCCGTAGTTCTTGAGAAAATTGCTTTGGCTGGTATAACTCGTTGCCTTTCATTTCCCTTTATAGTCAAAAAAGTAGGATCAAGTTTGTGGCACAGTTTAACTTCACCTGTGTCCCTCTGTAAAACATCAGTCAAAATATCCGCATTGATCTCTGTATTATCTTCTAAAACAAGTCCTTCGTCGAGAAAGTGGTTTCTCAAAAGTTTGATGTAGTGAGGCATGTCAGCAAAAACCCACACTTTTCTATCGCAGTCAGTAGGATTGATAAAATATGTGTTTTTTGTGGTTATTTTGAGCTCCTTCCACAGTGTTCCACAGCCTCCTAAATCAGAAACAATGGCACATACTTTGATTCCTGAAGACTCTACAGCGTTAATAATCAGGAAAAGCAATGATTCGTTCATAGTCTTGTCGAAATCAAAATACACTGGCTGTTTCCATTTAGCTGATAGTCCTCTAATTAGCACAACTTGAACTTTGGAGTGAGGGCCGAGAATTTGGTCCAGTCCAACATCGTAGACAGCCCTGCTGTCTATGTGAATTTCATCAAAACATAGTACACAAAGTTTATCTGTTGTAGGTAAATCTTCACAGCATTTTGAAACCAGCGCCAGTACATTGTTAAGAATACCAGGAAAACAGGTAAACTTAGCACACCACCTACATAAAGTTGATGAGGAAGGCAAAGGGAATCCAAGTTTTTCTCTCCAAAAATCATACGCTTTACGAGATAGGGCTCTTATCATAATGGAGCGTGAAATGTCTTCACTTGTCCATCGAATCATTTTACCCTTACAGGCCAATGATTTGAGTTGTGTGGGTGTTAACAGTTTTGCGAAACAGTTAGTTAAACGACATTTTTCTTCATATTTACGTTTAATTAAGCATAATTGTCGCTTTAGTGATTTTGTTACACTAACATGCTTACTAATTTGTTTAGAAAGTCTTTTAGATTTTCGAGCATATGTTTTAAAAACAAATTGTTTCTCCTTCTTAAATACGTTCAACTGGATTTTTAAGGCATCTACAGTTTTCCTCAATGTTTTAGTTTCGTCGAGCAATTGCTCGTAGTTTACACAGTTATCACACTTAACAATTTTATCTTCTTCAAAGGCGGAATAACTCGGAACAATTTCATTTATTTCAACGCGTGGTTTTTTAGGGCTTAAATTTGTAATTCTTTCCAAAGCAGCTAAACGAGTACGTCTAACATTAAGCCTTTCTTCTCTAAGGAAAGCCAATTTCAATTCATCACCTTGTTCCCTCTGACTCGTTAAATTCAAAGATGGAATAGCGGTTATTTTTAGTGTTTTTCTTTGTGGTAAACCTAACACACGATTTTTCATATCATCCTCATAATCAGAGATAGGGAAATGGTCGCTACACACATAGGCATTTTTACAATTAACTAAGTCTAATCGTTTACACTTATTTATCCAAAGTTTACAACTTACAGGATCCTTTGGGAACCTGTGATATACAACGTTGATTCCCTGTTTTTTTGTTTTCCGGGAATAATTTGTGCACGTTGCTACAGCACAGCTACTCATTCTTGTTCTTGTTCTAAACACACTTAAATGAAAGGTTTCAACAATATCTCCACAATACAGCAATATCTCCACATCACTAACGTTCACAAAACAACACCAACTTTAAACTGTATAAACTTTAAAACGAAATGAGTAAACCTAACGCATTGGAATACTACTGTATTAGCACGTGGTGATTTGGCAGGTGCCGCGCTGTGTCTGGCCGGTGACGTCACGCCAGTGCTCCCCCCACCAACTATCGGAACCAAGGCGGCAGCGTTAGCATCAAAGAACTGGGACAGCCCTTACTATATAGCCCTGCGTCTTACTACCCGTTCGGGTTATACGCACTTACGTTAATGTGCAATGGTAGGTTGATTGTGAGATGAAATGGAGGACCTACAGTTTAACGTGGGATCCGAACCACGGTGGAGGCCTGGCATTCCCCACATTCACAAGATGTCTTGTCAGAGGATTTACGCTAATTGATGAAGGGATTAGGAAGGTTATATTTAGAGAAAGTGTACCCCCATTCGTGTGGAGAGAGCGGAAAGCCATTTTAGAAAAAAAAAACATTCCTAGTACATTCTACTGAGGTTGGAACCTCGATCTCCCCGTCATCGGCAGTATAGTCTACTGCGAGAGTAGCGCCTTAGACCATGCGGCCACCGAAGGGGGTGAAAATTAACAATTGTCCTTTGACTTGAAAACAATGTGGAAACACCATACAATAATTTAATGTGATGGTAAAGGAAGGAGAGTTAGGCTATGCCTGATGAGACGATGAAAGTTAGAATAAATACTGTTGTACAAATGCGTCATATTTTTATAGACAGGGCGTCAGGTACAGAAGAACTTTTTAAATTTAGTGTCCAAGTATCTAAAAAAAATTCGAAATACCTAAAATTCGATTTAACCATTTTGTGACTAATTATACAACTGGTACACAATAAATCTATAACCTCAAAATATGCTACATATGGTCACACACGTTTTATAGAGCATACATAAAACACTCATTCATAATAAATACATACACAAAACACAAGATAAATTCCAACACAAAATATAAAAAGGAAAAATTATTAAACGAAGATTGAAGACTTTAATCATAATAGTCTAATTCCAACTTTATATGACATTCTTGGTTTAGTAAAGATTGGTCTGAAATGAGAGCAAACCAGAACAAATTATCAATATATAGGCTTCGAATTATTCAAATATTTCCTTCTAAAATTAGAATTAAATGTTATATTTACTATTAATTTTAATATAAATTTTACGGAGAATCATGGTGGCCTCGAATTATACAATCTCTCGAACTAACCAATGTAGAATTATCAAAGTAGCATTGTATTGAGGAAATCTGCTAAGTGTTTTAATCGCCTTATTTTAGATCTATAATGAACATACAAAGATACCCCCCTTCCCACCCCCCTCTTACGAGTTCTGCGTCCAAAGCCATCTTCTGCTTAAGTTTGTCTTTTATTAGTAAGTTCTCACGATTTTGTTTGGACTGTATGAGAGCTGTTCCAGGTTAAGTTAATTTCTCTTGAAACAGGTTTAACCCACTTCCCTATATTTATTTTTTTACCAACTATTCCAAGTAATTAAAGGGCAAGCCCACCCTTCAGACCAAATACTATCAATTTGATAATTTGTAAAAAGATGCCAATAATATTTTTTTAAATATATTTTTACCCAGCCGAGAATCAAATACAGCACCCTTTGATCGGTAGCTAGATGTTCTAACAATTGAACTAAAATGGACTGTGCTTGTTTTATAAATAAAGGACAACTACAACACTCTGCATTGGACTAAGTATAGTTAAAAAAATAGTTTAGTTTTATATATAAGATAGGCCGGTGGTATTCGAACAGGGGTAGGTGTGCCCCGAGCGGTACATGGACACATTTTAGGGGTTGCGTAACATTTTAATATAGGGTTACATATATTTATCATTATTTTGGGTAGGCCTATAATTTATTTAATTTATTACAGATGTCGATTAGAGAATATTTATAGCTTGTATTATGAACCAATAACTTTGGGGGTACACGAACAAAAAAAAAAAGTTTGACTACCACTGGTATGGATCGTATTAAAAACCCTTGAAATTTCCCTTGGGGTTTTAAAGCTTGGTTTGGTGTTGTCCAAATTAAGAATCGAAAACGAGGCCACGATAAAAGTTTGTCTAAAGTTTTATCAAACAACAAAAATATGGAATATTACAAATTTAAAACAAAAACACAGTGTGTATATATATATATATATATATATATATATATATATATATATGTGTGTGTATATATATATATATTCATTTCTCTTGAGTTTTACTTTATTCATTTATATCTATTTTAATGTGTTCATAAATTTACTCAATTTTATTAATATATGTGTTTATATTTAATAATTAGTTGTGAACACATTACAATTTTTTTTCTAATTATTACATCATCAATAAATAGGTCCTTAGAAGACGTTGTTAATTTAAGTGTTTAACATAAGAAAAGGGGGTGGCATTCGCTTCGATTAAATAAGGGCAATATTATTATTATTATTAAAATTATTAAAATTATGAGAATTTTCCTAGCATTATTTTGTAAAATACACATTTCTAGACCATAACAATAACCATTAAAGTTGTATTCCTTTAAAACTATATTTTAAAACTACTCTCACTGGCTCGTAACTACAAATATGTCGTTTTTAAATCGTTAACGAGCCGATATTTATTGATCTAACCGTGTTTCAAGAGCGTCTTATACGGTTTCTCCATCGAGACAAACAATTGATAATTAGTGTCTTAGCGTACATTGGAAGCTTACCCCGACAAGCCGGGCGAGTGAACACTTGGAGCCAATGTACTCAACAATACTAATTATACACATTACCTAGCGATTACTTGCAGAGGAAGCTAACTAGCACACACAAACAATGAAATATGGCTGCGCAGGAGCAGGTGCGCAGTCTGTTGGACAACTACCACACTCGAGGAAAAGAGTTCGCTTCTTAACCCGGTGTTTATGTAGTCTTGGCACGCGACTCGTTCATAATTGATAGCTTAGGGTCATTAACGAGCTGGTCTGAAACTCTACCACTAGTTTTACTACGTAAACTATTGAACTACAATTCATTCACGACCTAAGTTTACCTTGTTGATAGCTCAAAATGTTACTAGAAGTAATCCCTAATATATCACTACGCCAACAGCTGACATCTATCACTTTGGATGACTGTAATGAAAACAGATGGTAATATATTAATGTGATAGTTAACCACAGTAATTTAGGCAAATATTATTTATATATTTATTTGAGGTCGGACACAAAGTTTATTTATAGTTTTATTCCCCTTAAAATATATTAACATCACTTTCATAAAAACTTCTAACAAACATAGCTTCAAAATGGCGACTGACGAATCTAAACCATATGATTGAACATAACGGTAAACAAGTTGTTTACAATGATGCAGACACGCAGTTGATGAAAATATTTTATTCAGTTCAATATTTCAAAATACGATAAAATAATCATAAAAGAATTTACTATATATTAAATAAATGACAACAATTTTCTCTTTTCCAAGTAAATACGATGCTTGTATTAAAAGTTATTGATTTGTGCACTATATTACACAAAATCAGTAACGTTCCAAAATAGAGAATAAGTTATTTTAATTATGTTTAAAATATTGTTTCGAGTTGGATAGCAAATTATTATAAGTAATGAAATAGTACGATAAAACTTAAGTTTACGTTATTTTAAATGTAATATATAACAGGTAATTAAAGATCTTTACATTTACAACAAAACAGTGATCTTTACAAGTGTTGGCAACCCAAAACCTAAACATATGATTTTCTGTCATCCAGGTAACAAGCTATCGTGAACAGACCGTACTTAACCGATAACTCCTAGTAAAGCCACATAACCACATTTGCGGTCAAATAACGTTAACCAAAGTCAAAGGTTTCGCTAGACCTTGTAATTGAAAGTTTGATGAGAAAGCAAGCTAAGATAATGAATACATACGGTTTGTTTATCAAACAACCTGTTTTGGGTCAAAATGAATCAAATATTTCTCCAGCAGATAATTTTATTCTATTTTATTACTTAGCCTACCTACTCTATGATATTGCGAGCTCTAAGGTCTATTGCCATAGGCGCAATTACACCACATATGTTTGTCATGTCAAACAATCCACACAGATACATTTTAAATAGAAGCCATTATCAAAATATGTTTAATTTTTGAAAATTGCTGTTATTGTGGAGATCAAACATTCCTTAGATAGATATTTATTTTAAACAAAATCGTTGAGACATTTAAAAAAAAATTTGGAACTTAAAAAATAAATCATTAATCAGTAAGATACTCTTAATTTGAGGGCAAGTGTTAAATATATATATATCCCGAGGTATTTCCCTATAACATCTAAATATCAGGTTAAAACAAAACTAATCAAACCATTTCTGATTTGTTGCCAGGGACAGACAGACAGACAGACAGACAGACATAGACAGGCAGAATGATTAAATCCACTTTTATGGGTTCGGACGCACATAACAAATAAAGATTCATCACAAACAAGAGGTGGAAAATTTTCATGAATACAATTATTTATCTTGATATGAGAAGGTAAAAAACGAACAAAAAACACGCAGAGCTATTTTACAAGTATCAACTAGCCAACGCTATTATATTTGTTTTAGTGAGGATTTACTCGTATTCAGATATCATATTCTGAAAATTGAATAAGCTACTGCAGCAATAAGCCAACTAATACTGCAGCAATAAGCCAACTACCACTGCAGCAATAAGCCAACTAATACTGCAGCAATAAGCCAACTAATACTGCAGCAATAAGCCAACTACCACTGCAGCAATAAGCCAACTACCAATGCAGCAATAAGCCAACTACCAATGCAGCAATAAGCCAACTACCAATGCAGCAATAAGCCAACTACTGAGTAGAAATTGGTTGCGTTATCTGATAGCTCGTGATCTTAAATTGATCACTCATATGTAGTTAACAATTTCTGCACGTCTATCACAGAATCTGCCCTAAAATATCAGTGAAGAATGACCCTGGGCACGGGACGATTCCTGGATAGCTCAGTAGTTAGAGCTTTGGGGTACTAAGTCCAAGGTCCCAGATTCGATTCCCGTGTCCAGGCGTCATTTTTCATTTTGTTTTTACGGTTAAAAGTATTACACTTAAACTCACTAAACTACAAATAGAACCTATTTGTATTTATCTATATATTTTGTTGACTGACTAAGATTATTTTGATATTATTAAAGTTGGTTTCATAATTTGTTACTTAATGACTGCTATCTTATGGTTTAAAGTTTGGGTAATACAGCCATTTTTTATATAGAAACAAGAACGTTAAAATGTGAAATAGTTTTCATAGCGAAAGTGAAACATGGGTTCCCAAAATGTGGATCACGAGACATACGGGGCCGTTGAGCGTCTTGTGCTAACATCAACGACAATTTTTATACTGTACTAATATAATAAATAAATATATATAAATATACACATATTAATATCTACGTGTTGGAGATTTGATAGAAATCCAAGTTTTATAATAGATATTTTGGAATTAGGCCTATAAATATAATGTTTTAATAATTATCTTTAGATCATTAGGCTTCTCCACGAAACTAGGGTTTTATAATATCTATAGTAAATACATTTGAAAGGTTTTTTTTTTCTCTTTTTCTTTAGGCTATTAATATATAGATCTACATTTCAAGAAAATACAAAAATATGTTTACTTGGCTTGCGGTCCGCCAATTATTTTTAGTTTCAGAACTGACCTTTAAACTGAAATATTTGAGAATCCCTATTCAGTTTAATTTTCACAGGAAGAAAGTTCCAAACAAATAAAAACCAAAAATACAAAATAGTAAAATGTTATTAATGTATACAGCGAAAAAGTTTGTATTTTTTTATAAGTTTGCGAAGTCACATTTTAAATGCGTGGCGAAGTCAAAGCGAAGTTTGAAACCTGCAAAGCAAATATAAAGTCGAAGATAAAGTTATGTTACTGTAAAATAGCACTACATTTAAATATTTTAACTATTCACCAATCTGATTACCAAACCCTTCCTTCACCTCTGACAAGACATCTTGTGAATGTGGGAAATGCCAGGCCTCCACCGTGGTTCGGATTCCACGTTAAACTGTAGGTCCTTCATTTCATCTCACAATCACCCTACCATTACACATTAGCGTAAGTGCGTATAACCCGAACGGGTAGTAAGACGCGGTGCTAATAATAATAATAATA
>CABFVZ010002867.1:27226-44774 GCA_902151445.1 Timema monikensis | reverse complement strand
GGGGGGTGTAAGGCCGTAGCCAGCCAATAATTTCGGGGAGGGGGGTGGGTACACCCCCCGATTGCCGAAGGATAGAAAACATTCTAAATATTAAACAACTCATTAAGTGTTTTTTATGGTAACACAGCCCCCTAATTTGTACTTGTATCTTAATTTTGAAATTGTTTGAACCATAAATAAAGCCATATATATATTTTGTTCATTAAATTTGAACCCCCAAACCCCCCCATCCCCCTCGACTATGGCCTTGACGGGGGGTGTTGACTATAAGTAATTAAGTATGAATTAATCTAGACTGGAATATCTTCATATCACGTTTATTATTGAGATATTCCGACACCTTAACTCAGTCGGTAGATTGTCTGCCTATTGAGTTAAGGGTCCCGGGTTCGATTCCTGGCATGGTCGAAAAAGTTATCATTGGTGAAATGTGGGTTTCCCCTTTAACAGTGCTGGCCCATTAGATTCCTCAAATAAATATGATTTAAAAAAATATATTGAATTGTAACTCTAATATTGCTGAGCGAAATCTTAAACTTGCACTGATGGAAACGCGTACTAAACGTCAAGCTCATGGAGTCTGGCTGTCTGGTGATGGGGTTCAAGTCCCGAGCGGGTACATGCTAAGGATTTTTTTTCGCCCTAAATTAGTTTCACAATATCTATCCTATAAAATGAAGGTACATTTTCTCTAATATCTACCTTCCTCGTCCCTCGTCAGTGTAGATGTGCAGATATCAAGGATGGGTGGTAAGAAACGGTACATACACGCAATAAGAAAACACAACACATAACTTTAAAATGAATACTTACCTTAAGTTGTCTTCGAACCGGCGTCCTCCGTATCGATGTACAAATATAATATTTCTATTTACACGGTCAAATATTATATATTTTTTAGTAAAAATAATAACTCAACAATTGTTTCTTCCCCTTGTCAGAGAGTAAAGTCCACACGTCCCACCGGTGGTTAGGGAGTTCAGGGTGTGCGTTAAACAGACAAGCTCGCGGTGAATAATGTCGCGTTTGTTACCTGAGGAACGTAACTTCCTGGACACACTATAGTAATCCCCCCTCTCTCGAAAGTTCCAGGAACACTAAAACAATAATAATCATCTATCTTTGTCAACCCCCACCCCTCTTCTTTCTCTTCACCTCAAAACAAAAACAATGACAACGTGACAGGTATGAAAGAAATAAGCCTATAACTGGGTCGATCCGTCCGCGTTAAACCTTTTTACCTGTCATACACCGGCTTCCAGGCCACGCCCATCGGAGCACATATCAGAAAAAAAAAAGATAAGAGGTATATTTAAAAAAAAAAGAAGACGACTCGTTGCATTGTTTCTAGGATCACGCTGACGTCACAGTGAGGTGTCACGCTAAAACGAGCACGCGATGTTTCGGAGCTTGCACTCTCATTGGCCCAACGCGGGGTTTGGGGAAGTGTTTAGCATGGGAACATTAAAATAAATGTTACAACAAGCCACGCCTCCCCCCCCCGCCCCCCTCTTCATCATACCTCATCTCGCGTGCAGCACTCAACTCGGGAGAGAATTACTCCCCCCCCCTCCCTCCTAGTCATATACTACACTATGCTATATTACCCCTGGAATAGTTAATAACGCAATACGTGTTACTCTGTGACAGGTTTTTAAGGCCAGAGAAAAGTTTTTAACAACACTAAAGAACTGTAAGATATATAACTCTCAGAAGCGTTTCTGCTGTATATATATGTACATATATTAATATTCCACCCCCTCTCCCCCCACCCTTCCACGCTGACTAATGATGACGTGTGTTCTGTTATTTTACTAGAGGTGAAATTAATATTTTTAAGAATATTATTTATTTGCGCGTGTTTGTGTTAAAAAAATTATAATCTTAGGGACGGGATCTTCAAGATAGGACTCGTGGTAATTTTTGAAAAAAAAAAAAAATATATATATATATATATTGTTGTTGCGGAAAATCACTACATTAAAATAACATGTTTGGTTAAGGGAAATTTGCTATCGAACGTAAAAACAAATAGAAAGTCAGTATGGTACATCGGTCTGTCTTCTTATTTGTGAAAAGAGATACTATACATAGTTACAGAAACACTCTACTAAAGAGCATAAATGTAATAATATACACTGTTACAGAAACATTGATAAAAGAGGGGAATCTGTGTCCACCAAAAAGCATAACAATCTATCTCAAATTTCAAAGAGTTCAATTATATATATATATATGCTCATAAATCAGAAACTATTGGTTTAATAAAATAAAATTAGATATAAAAGATTGTAACTATGAATAGTACTATATCTTTATAATGATAAGTTATTTCGTATCTCAAATAGTTGCGGAGAGGGGATCAAAAGTGAAAGCACCCCCAAATTAATTTTCAGTGGAAAATGAGAGTTTTCCTTGTGTTTGTATACCTTGATACAAAATGTAATCCAATCGTTAAAGCAAATTTTGAAAAAATAAATCTTATTTTTTGTTGCACTTCAGTCAACTGCCCTTAATTTTAGGGTTTGATATCTTAATTCCATATACCCAAGGCCGTAGCCAGCCAATAATTTCAGGGGGGTGGAGGGGGGATTGGTGGGAACATCCCCCAATTTCCGGAGGCTAGAAAAAAATTATAAATGATAAAGAGTTCTAGAAGACGTGACTCAAGTTGGCCCGCCACATTGCTGAAAAATTAATTTTTTTGTATAATCGTTTGTGCTCTATTTGTGATCATATGTGCCCGAAAATGAACATTTGTGCTTTAAAATTAGAAAATTTAGAGAACATTTAATGTGGCGGGCTAGCTTGAGCATTCCCTATATCATAACCTGTAGAAAAATATAGTTCAAGCTGGCCCGCCACATTTCTAAATATCAATATAACAAAATTCTGTTTTCACAACTCGTTTTTATTTCGTTTGTGCTCATATGTGCCCGAAAATGAATATTTGTTCTCTAAAATTAGGCATGCTATATAACAGTTAATGTGGCGGGCCAACTGGAGTCACGTTTCTAGAAGCCATCTGAAGGGTTTTTATGGTAACACAGCCCCCTAATTTGAACTTTTAAATTATTATTGATATTTTTTGAACCATAAATAAAGCCATATATATTTTGTTTATAAAATTTGGGGGGTGGGGGTTGAACCCACAAGCCCTACCCTGGCTACGGCCTTGCAAATACCCCTCGGGGGGCCCTTATTGAAAGCCTAGAGACCAAGTTTTAGCTCAATCGGCAAGATAGTTTCAGCTCTAGGTCGAGATATAGACAGACAGACAGACGGACAGACAGACGGACGGACAGACGGACGGACAGACGGACAGACAGACAGACAGACGGACGGCAACGCAACAGGGGGTCATCAAACGTCGACATTTTATCAACATTTCAAGTTAGATTTTTTGACGATCACAATACTTCTCTCTCCGAGGGGTTGAAAGCAAGTAAATATAACCAATATTTAATCGGCCGAGCCACACTAGTGGCCACGCAGACTAAAGGGTTTGGCTCACATATATCCTTATCGTACCGAGCCGCCTCATATCTGCAGTATTTTTCCTGAAAATGCGGGGAAATGAGGAAAGCCTCGAATAGGTCATGTTTTCAGAGACAATGGAACAATCCAGAGATGGTGTGCACTCGCCTTAAGTCGTCAGTCCGAGACAATGGAACGATCTAGAGATGGTGTGCACTCGCCTTAAGTCGTCAGTCCGAGACAATGCAACAATATAGAGATGGTGTTCACTCGCCTTAAGTCGTCAGTCTGAGACAATGGAACGATCTAGAGATGGTGTGCACTCGCCTTAAGTCGTCAGTCCGAGACAATGCAACAATCTAGAGATGGTGTGCACTCGCCTTAAGTCGTCAGTCTCATCTGGTATGATTTTTAGGTGACGGGGAGGTCAAGGTTAGAATACCGGCTGGGTATATTTAGACGTTTTTTTTCTAAATAGTTAAACACCCTCTCTCCACGCAAATTTGGGTGCATTTGATCTCACTTTTACCTTCTTAAACTCTACTACATCAGTGTAAATTTGAAGATATCTCTCACGAGCAAGAAGAGCAGCATACAAGGAGAACTTAAGGAGGCGTTGTCAATCATCTAAAGAAGTGCACGTCCGGTACATTGTAAGCCAGCTAACACGGCTATTTAATAGATCTACACTACTTTAAAACATAAATAGGAAAAAATAATAAAATGTAGAGCTTTGATCAACTTAATTTGAAACTATAAATAATGATTTTTCAAAATTATTAACCATAATCTTTATCTGGTGGACTTCCTTCTATTTAGAAACTCCTAACTAACAGAAACCAAGTGGGTTTATAACGTCACTGGGTTGAGCTATCCGGCAGTAGGAGAACAAACAGGGTAGGAGGAACTTTTAAATGACAATTCAATGTTGTAACCCACCGCTCCCTACTAAATGACGTCATTCTAATCACCAAGATCCATTCTACACTCCTATAAAAGTTACCTTTAGTTTTTCGGGCATTTAGCTTTTAGTGATAAACAGAAATATGTGGCTTTTTGAACTTTTCAGAGTGAAAAACTCCAACTTGTAACTAGGTTTATTATTATTTTTATTATTATTACTATGTGTTTTGTCTTACGACAGGTCCATTTCTTTTGTCGGTGAGCTTGTTCCTCCAATACCTCCTGTTCTCTGCTTCCTCCTCCTTCCTAAGCTCCTCAGACAGTTCCTCCTAAGGATGTGTCCGATCCAGTTTGCTTTGCACCGAAAAATAACATCCAAAATAGTTCTCTTTTCACCCATTCTCTTAGGATTTCATTTATCACCCTGTCTGTCCACCCAATCTTACCAAATCTTCTCCAACACCACATTCCAATCTCTCCAAGTATTTCTTTCCCATCTTCCTGAGAGTCAAAGTTTCTGCTCCATATGTATCATTTCATCAGCTCCAAACTCAACTTGGTCAGCAGTAACCTCTTCTTGTTGAAAGCTTCCTTGGCCTTGGCGAGCCTAGATCTAGTTTCCCTGTTACAGTAGACATCCTTTGTCAGCATATTTTCCAGTTTCTTGAACTCTTCTATATTTTACAACTCTTGGTTTCCAATTTTGATCTTAAGTGGCTCTTCATTTTTTTTTTTAAATCTCCATCACTTTTGACTTCTCAATGTTGATCTCCATATTATATCTTCTCCCTGTCTCCATCAGCCGGTCCGTCATTTCCTACAACTTTTCTTTATTTTCGTCCAGCAATGCTCGATCATCTGGGTGTTTTATTGTGTTGATGACGCGTCCTCCTGTCCTGGAACTGCCACGTCCCTCTAGTGCTGCTCTACCAGCCATTCTCCATACAAGTTGAACAGACTTTAAAAACAGCATCCTGTTTCACTCCTCTTCCTATCTCTACGTTGTTGGTCTAGTTCCTTTTCTGAATCCAAATTGATCTTCTTCTATTACACTTTGTATTTTCTGTTCCCGCGCCTGTTGAGTATTCTCGGCACGATCTTCCCCATATGAGAGATGAGGCTGATGGTCCTGTGTTCACTTCATCTCTTGGTTAGGTTCTTCTTCTTTAGAGCCACCAGGGCTACGTCTAGAAAGTCCTTGGGCCATTCTCCTGTTTAGTAGATTATATTTATAAGGTTTGTCCGAGCCACCAATCCGTTGTTTCCCAGTTCCTCCACAAGGTCAGCTGGTATGTCTATGTTTACAAGTCTACATTTATATGGTAATAAAAATAGTTTTGTGTTCGTTCCAGCGAACACCAAACTCATTTAATTACTGTTAAAGATTGTGTCAATATTTAGCTTAACTAGAACATCTGATTGGCGATATATCTGGTTCCTAAGCAGCCCCCTTAATATGTTAACGATGCCTTAATATTTAATGAGCTGTTACGTCCGGTAGATGCGCACATTTGGCCATGTTACAAAGAAGCTTCTGTTCTGCGAAACTAAGACTTATTTACTGCTTCCAAGAACTTATCTGTAAATTAACTAACAGCATCTACAGATACTATAGAATAAAACAATTCCATTTAATTAGGGGCAATCCTTCTCTATCACATACACACGCGTTCTACCACACACTCGCACATATTGCTAGATTAGTGCTGTGGTTGATATTCCTACAGTATAGTCTCAGTGCTTACAGTCTGTTCACGATAGCTTGTTACCTGGATGACAGTTCCAAAATCATATGTTTGGAGTTTGGGTTGCCAACACTTGTAAAGGATCACGGTTTTGTTATAAATATTGAGTTTTTTAATTACATGCTATATTTTACATTTAAAATAACGTAAACTTAAGTTTTCTCCCACTATTTAATTACTTTTAATAATTTAATATTACCCAATCCGAAACAATATTTTAAACAAAATTAAAAGTAATTATTCTTCGTTTTGGAATAATGTTTAATATAGTGCATACATTGATACGTTTTAATACAAGCATTATATTTACTTGGAAAAGAGAAAATACTTGTAATTTTTTTATATGTAATAAATTAGCTTATATTTTATCGTATTTCGAAATATTTAAGGGATAAAATATTTTCATCAACTGCGTGGGTGCATCATTGTAAAGAATTTGTTTACGTCATATTCAATCACATGGTTTAAATTCGTCGGTCGCCATTTTGAAGCTATTTTTGTTAGACCTTTTGTGAAAATGCTGTGAATAATTTTTTTAAGTGGAATGAAACGATTAATAAGCTTTGTGTCCGACCTCAAATAAATATATAAATAATATGGGCCTAAATTACTGTGGTTAACTATCACATTAATATATTACCATCTGTTTTCATTACAGTCATCCAAAGTGATATATGTCAGCTGTTGTCGTAGTGATATATAAGGGATTACTTCTAGTAACATTTCGAGCTGTCATCCAGGTAAACTAAGGTAGTGAATGAATTATAGTGTTGTGTTTGTTGATATTCCCACAGTATAAGTTCAGTGTTGTGTTTGTTGATATTCCCAAAGTATAAGTTCAGTGATGTGGTTGTTGATATTCTCACAGTATTATCTCAGTGTTGTGTTTGTTGATATTCTCACAGTATTATCTCAGTGTTGTGTTTGTTGATATTCTCACAGTATAAGCTCAGTGTTGTGTTTGTTGATATTCTCACAGTATAAGCTCAGTGTTGTGTTTGTTGATATGCTCACAGTATAATCTCAGTGTTGTGGTTGTTGATATTCTCACAGTATAATCTCAGTGATGTGGTTGTTGATATTCTCACAGTATATTCTTAGTGATGTGGTTGTTTATATTCTCACAATATAATCTCAGTGATGTGGTTGTTTATATTCTCACAGTATAATCTCAGTGATGTGGTTGTTTATATTCTCACAGTATAATCTCAGTGATGTGGTTGTTTATATTCTCACAGTGTAATCTGTGTGAAGTGGTTGTTGATATTTTCACAGTATAAGTTCAGTGATGTGGTTGTATATATTATCACAGTATAATCTCAGTGCTGTGTTTGTTGATATTATCACAGTATAATCTCAGTGCTGTGTTTGTTGATATTATTACAGTATAATCTCATTGATGTGGTTGTTGATATTCCCACAGTATAATCTCAGTGATGTGGTTGTTGATATTCTCACAGTATAATCTCAGTGCTGTGGTTGTTGATATTCTCAATGCTGTGGTTGTCAATGGTTTGTTTAGAGGGAGTATCTATAATTGAGTTGCTGAGGTGTGTTAGAGAAAGTCATTTATTGGCTCGTTACGTAAGATGGATGACAGTCTCTTAGATAGGTAACACGTCACATGGTAAGGGTAACAGGGCGGCCAATAAACTAGTTCAATAAAGAGTTGACTTATATTATAGCTAAGAATGTGATAGTAAACTATGTTATTAATAGTGCTAGAAAATAGACATTGCACTAGGAAGGATACTGTGCGACTTTATTAAAATTATTACTAAAACTAGTTCCATATTTTCATACGCCAAGTCTTATGAATCACAAATGTCGCTTCAGACAGTAAATCACAATACAGTCAAATTTTAATAGGAAAGATTTTATCTGAAGTATAAGAGTTATTAGTTCTACTTCCACATATTCATACGTCAAGTCATGTCATATGCAGTTGTCACGTTCGACAGATATTATCAATACCTATAAAATAACAATAACAATACGGTAAAAGTTGATCAGTTTTGGCAACAACAAAAAATTAGTTTGTATTTTCTGAAAGGTCATTCTTATGAAAATTGGACTTTATCTACAAAATGAAAAATATTAATGTTGTAAAATATGAACTATGTTAAATTGATAGAATATGTTTACACTTTTTAGAAATGTTTTCCTACCTGAATTCTACACCGGGCTGGACTCTGATGATATCCACTTATATCCAATGATTGATATTTGTAGCCAAACAAATAACCCAATTCCTTCTTAATTCAAGCAAATATTAATTTAAAAATTCACTAGTATTGTACGATTAAGAACAAGGATTTTAGAATGATTAAAATAATGGATCGTTCAGCGATGTCTGCAGATCATCGTGTTAAAATGTATTCCAAACTTGTTGTTGGTAAAAGTTATATTTTCTGAGGCTTCATTCGACTTTCTAGTTAAATGTTTACTCGTCAAAAGCTGTCAACTTTATATTCATTTTGAGCTCTCGATGTTTAATTCACACCCCTCTCCCACCTCTCTCTATTATATATTTGTTATTATATTTACCCAAAGAGGAATGTTTATTTACCAATACACAGTCCTACACAGATCATGGTTTCCATGGAGATGTAAGCAAACAATGGTTGTACAGATGAACCCCTGATAACAGCAGTAAAATATGGAAATTCGACAGGAAAATCAGGTTTTCATCGTTGGAAGCAACATCCTGGTCCCCTAACCTTTAATATAAGTGTTCCTTTATAAAAATAAGTTCAGCAGTTTTCTCGTAATTTCGATTACTAAAAAAGGGTTTAATCAAATTATATAATTATTACATATAAGATTTAAAAAATAATTGACTAATTATTTAATTTATAAAACTCATAGTATTAGGTACTTGTACTACCCCTTTTTTTATAGCACCACGTCTTACTACCCATCCGGATTATACGCACTTACTCTAATGTGTAATGGTAGGGTGATTGTGAGATTAAATAGAGGACCTACAGTTTAACGTGGAATCCGAACCACGGTGGAGGCCTGGCATTCCCCACATTCACAAGATGTTTGTCAGAGGTGAAGGAAGGGTTTGGCAATCAGATAGATCTGTGCCGGGACCGAGGATTGAACCCCGGACCCCCAGCACAGAAGTCCGACACCTTGCCCCTAGACCGCCAGGTCGCATTTGAATTTAGAAGAAATGTACCTGAATTTGCGTATATAGAAGTGGAAAACCATTTAGTAAAAACCATCCTCAGTACAACCAACTGAGATTCGATCCCCAATCTTCCCAGCAGTTCAGATCCGGGCCCATTCGACCTAATTGAGGCGTGTGGTTAAGTAATTAGCTACAAAAACACTAGTTCGAAAAGGGAGAAGAGTTTTATCGATAGATGAATCATTCGAACCTTGATTCCTAGAATCCCATGTGGTATTCGAGAAATGTGAGATTCGTAAAAATCTCAAAAGAGTATCTCAAATACAATTTGAGGAGAGCATCGGTATTTTAGAAGTCAAAAATCTGAATTGCCAAGAAAAAATCTTATTTATAAAAATAACCACAGCGTGTTTCCCTGTTGCTAAAAATAATTACACTACATAAGTCTACCACGTGTTATAAATCAGTTAAATAAATTGAAATTTGACTAAACTCATTCAACTGTAATTTAAGATTCGTGAAAATATTGTATCTCTGTATTCTCCCGGTTAATCCGAACAAGCTTCGGTCCAAATTAGTTCGGACTAAAAAGTTTCCGGTGTGCCATTTTTACAAAAATCACCATTACAGTGCGTCTGACCAGGTTCGCTAACTGTGACAATTGTTAATCTTTCTTACTAGAATGTGACGACAGTTTCGCTAACTGTGACAATTGTTACCAACTTTCTGGGAAACTCGATTCAGAGTCAAATTATATCGGTATCCAGTGAAATATCCATCTTATTATTGAGAAATCAATTCAAACCCTAAACACGCAGTCACCTGAAAATCAGAATGAGTCTGGCATTTAGACAGCGTGGTCATCGGCTCAGATACGTCCAAAAATAATTTTAACATTGAAAAACTACAAGAAATAAAAAAGGAAATGCAGATCTAAAATTATCATACTCTTTTTACTTAACAGCTATTTACTGTTCATAAAAAATAAATTTGTAAAATTATACAACGTATTTGAAACAAAGGTTTGAAAATAGGCCTACTGTAAGAGAGCACGTGACTTAAAATTGTGAAAAACCTCTGGTCTAAGGGTCTACTATTAGAACAATGTACCTTGATCATCTGATTTTCCAAACGTTAATTTAGAAATATCTGAGCTGTGAAGATCTTGGAAGTCCTAAGTGGCGTACGAAGGGGGGAAGGAAGAAAACAAAAGAGAGAATTAAAAATGTCAACAATTTCCTTCAACATCTGTAGAAATGTACAAGCCCCATGTTTTTACCTCCTCTTCCTGCTCGTTCCTTGTTTGTGTTTTAATGTGGGTGTCAGCGAGAAGGGCTGGACGCTTAATTTCGGACATGTCAACACTGCCAGGCGGGGACTGACTTACACTGAGTGGGCTGGGGGCTCTGACTAGCTTCTCACAGAGCAGGGACACACTAGCTAGCTTCTCACAAAGCAGGGACACACTAACTAGCTTCTCACAAAGCAGGGACACACTAGCTAGCTTCTCATAGAGTAGGAACTCATTTTATATGAGTAGCAAAAAAAATTGCACAGATGAACTAATTTTTTCGTGGGTATAAACTGAAATTTGCACAGTTGAACTCATTTTATTGACGTCCATCGGTAAAAGTGTACTCGGTGGGGATAGAACACACGTCTCTTGAACTACGCTCTAGCGTAGGTCTAGTAGTGTACGGTGACTTTGTGAATACAGATAATATATTAAGATAAGGTGTTCTATCTTTCGACAGGTCTGTTGCCTTTCCCTATCAGCAGATTCCATTTTCCCGTTCTGAAACATCTTGTTCCCATGTTTGAGGTCATCCATCGGTTGTATTAAAACCTGTAGAGTGGTTCTATTTTCACTGACTCTTCTTAGAACTTAGTCACATAATCTGTCCACTTTATCCTCTCTATTCTTCTCCAGCACCAAGACAGCTATTTTAATTTTATTACCAGCATTTAAGTAACCGGCTTTTAACGGGAGAAATATTTGGAGTAAAAGGCACCAAAAAGGGTTAGAAAAAAGAGCGAATCTAAAATAAAGGGGTAAAAAGATAAATTTTAGAATTCCGAGTTCCAGGTGCATATGTTGGTGCATAGGGGGTAATAATTTTAAAATGGCGGCCCTCTTCGTGTGGTTGACATCGCGCAATACTCATGACAGACAAACTCTTCATTTTATTAATACACTAGTATTACATCACTGTATAGCCCCCTCCCTCTTTTTATCCTCCCTCCTATTTTCATCTTATTCCTCTTTCTTCACTCCCCCCCCGCCCCCTTCANNTTTTTTTTCCAACGACTATATAATATACTATCGACATTTTTATGAGGAATAAATTAAATTTTCGAAATAAAATATAGCCTATGTTACTCGCTGATAATGTAGCTTTATATTGGTGAAATAATTTTTAAAATCGGTCCAGTAGTTTTTGAGTTTATCCATTACAAACAAAAAAACTAAAAATCAAATCTTTCCTCTTTATAATATTAGTATAAATATTACAACATCCGTTTTACAAATTATTATATTCCTCTTCTAGCCAAACGGCCCCGTGCTTTAGTGGTCAGTACACCTGGGTACGAGCTAAGAGTTCCCGGCTTCAATTCCCGGCTATTACCTTGCGTATCTTTCTGCCGAAAGAGGAATTACCCCCAACGGTGACCTTGATTTGGTTAATTAGGCTCAAGTTAGGTTTAAATGGTTTCACATGCTTATACCCACCATCCCCACATATCATCAGGACATGGAAAGAGCCTTCACGGAGAGGATGTGTGATTAGTACATTTGGGCATCCCCTGGGCAATGGTACGTTAGTGCGGGCTAATTTTTCTACTAGTGGGCTACGAAGGATGCGTATTATTATAACTACTATCCCCGATCCGTGGGAACTAACCCCGCAGTGCTGCTGTAAGGGGTAGCCTACCCTACCCCCTTGTTATAAGGTGGACGCGACACACCAACATAACGTTACCCCGTCTCACAACAGTGTGCGACAGTCCCGCGTGTTTAAGAGAGACATCACCTTCAGCTGAGTGTAGTGTGTGAAGTATGGTACTGTGGTGTACTGTAATACCGACAAGCCGCCGACCATTTGATTTACTTGTCCGCCGCTCCGAGGCGCTAGCAATGAGCCACATATTTCACACCTGGGCTTGACTACACCGCATTCTTCATCGCTGCCCCGAGGCTAACATCCTGAGAATAACACTAGGATAGATGGTCTCCGGGTATGGGATACAAATAGTTGTATGGGCACACTAAACACCTGAAACACTCTTTTATAGTTACCTTTGATCCAGTGCTCGTATAACTTATGGTGATACAAATGTTGTCTTTAGTCAGACGGTATTCCATCACTAGTGTGTCAGTGATCTATAATAGTGTCTCAGTGCTCTATACTAGTGTCTCAGTGGCGGCTCGTGTATAGGCACTGCGAAACTGCAGCACCCCCTATTTCCACTTGATATTGTCGATAACATTTAATATAATGAGTTGTTTTTTCTTTAATTCCTTATTTATTTTGGTAGTACAATATATATTCCTTAAGCTTAGTGTCAGTACTTCAGTAACCATCCCCCAGTTTATGAAAAAGATACAAAAATCTTTGTATGGAACTGTGCGCTTCACAGTGCCAGTGACGTGGTGTTTGACTGTTGTGCGCATGCGCACATAGGATGAGGGTGGGGAGGAAGGCGGGACTGCAAGGTAGAGAAAGCACTGTTGCCCTCGCAGTGCCGGCTCTGGCGTGATGGTGGAAGGATTTTTTTTTTACTCAGCGTGTGTTGTGCTTAAAAACCATGTACCATATTCTTGAATGTGATAAAGTGTAGAAGAGTGTAGAATTATATTATTATTCTGCTTTCAGCTATTCTATTTGATTAATTATTTTTTGTTCTTTTATTAAACAAAAAACTTTAACCATGGCCTTGCATCCCTTAGAAATAAGTTCTGTGACTGTAAGTGAACTTCAATAGCTTAAGTTTTCACAACTATCTCTCCATGAGAAAGTTACAGTTAAGAAAAGAGGTCGTTCAACACCTGATATTCTAATATCTCAGTCAGGCAAAAGCAACAATAAGAAATATATTTGTAACTTTAATTCTGAATGGTACCAATGGAAAAGTTGGCTTTGCGGCTGTGAAGTAAAAAATGCATTGTTTTGCTTCCCGTGTTAGCAGTATCCCCACTAATTTTAGCTACGAGCCGCCACTGGTTTACGGCATCAAATTTATAAAGGGATTGACTGTATGAGAACACTACTTACCAACTAACTGACCAGAAACTGAAATAAGTGAGGATTTTTTTAATCACCATGTTTTAATACCCAGTGTCTAATGGAGAGCAACAAGTCAGTTCAATCGTGTGATATATTGTTATGTTTTTACAATAGAATAATGACCGCACTGAGTAAAAATAAAACATCCTTCCACCATCACTCCAGAGCCGGCACTGCGAGGGCAACAGTGCTCTCTCTACCTTGCAGTCCCGCCTTCCTCCCCACCCTCCTCCTATGTGCGCATACGCACAACAGTCAAACACCACGTCACTGGCACTGTGAAGCGCACAGTTCCATACAAAGATTTTTGCATCTTTTTCATAAACTGGGGGATGGTTACTGAAGTACTGACATTAAGCTTAAGGAATATATATTGTACTACCAAAATAAATAAGGAATTAAAGAAAAAAGTACTCATTATATTAAATGTTATCGATAATATCAAGTGTAAATAGGGGGTGCCGCAGTTCCTATAAACGAGCCACCACTGCCGTAAACTCAATCCAAACCAAAAGCTGATGGTCGTATCGCCGAGGACGGTGAAAGTAGTTATGCACGTGAGAATACCCCACGATCTTCAGACGTCAGCAGCGCGCGGGTCCACCTGCCCAAGTGGAGGAACGGGGTTCTACCTTCTTAGGACCGTATAAACAAAACAACTCCTTCAACAAGGGGCCAATTAGTCCGGGGTATTGGCTGGTCCACACACCCACACACACACACACACGCACACACACAAGTACACCGGGTCGAGCCACGGTCCGACCACCTAATCGTACCCATAGCGATGTCACGAATACTATTTTTATTCTCTCGATACCGATTCTAAGATTTTAATCGCGACTTCTCGGTTCTTGATTCCTATTACTCAACCTTTTTTTTAACACCATGTCTTTCTACCCTTTCTGAATATAACTTACGCCTACCTACAAAATTACGCTAATGGCTTAAGGCTAAAGCCACACAAACTATTTTTCCCAATTGGACTCCAGCTATAAAAGTCGAACTGGGGGATCCTAGACGCGGCGATAAAAGCAGCGTAGTCGCAGCTGCAACATTCAAAAGACATACACACACACACACAGAGAGTGACTTAAACCGCTCGTCGCCCGCGATTTCTCTTCAATGTTCTCTACATTTCAGTCGGGAAAACATCGTTCCTTACATCGTTCCAGGAGAAATGGTTTGCCACTCCAAGCTACGTGGGGGCGTGTGGCTGTAACCAAGGGCGCCCAAGTGGGTTTTCCAAATTGGGAACGTATTGGAGTCACATTTACCCATCTTCGATTGAAAATTTCATCAACTTAACTTTGCGGAGGGAATTTTAGAGCATATGAACTTAATGTTGAGCTGATTATGAAAATCAAGAGCCAATTTTTACAAAAAATATTTTTCTGAAAAATTAACAAAATATAAAATTTATTTTAGCTGAACCCATTTAAAAGAAACATAATATTTCTCACAAGTTTACTGAACATAAAATGAAAAGAAAGCTGTTGAAGAAGGAATGGGAAGAAATATAGATGTTATCTTTGTTAACTCGGATATTGATGGTTCTAAGTTGTTGATAGCAAATTGCAGCCAAATCCCAAACATACCATTTTATTTTTTCATAAAAAGAGTAAATATTTCAGAGTGGTAAGGGAGCCAGAGCCCCTCCATTTGGGGGGCCATGGCTGTCACATCAGTGATTGTAGTCCATCTCGAGGGGAACGTTTCAACGCTTATAATAATGGCTTCACTAACAATAAAGATCGGTGACATTGTCATTCATTTTGAATTTCGAACATTATAACTAACAATAAAAATATAACACTTATCGCAGCACACGTAAAGGCGGCTTTGGGTTCCACTTGGAGGACAATTGGAGGAATGTGGAGGCACAACCCTGGTGGAGGAGCGTCCCTAGGTTTTAATCGCGCGTGTGGCGCAGGTATGAAGGCGGGAAAATGGACTCCAGCGCATTCCAACGCGACATGACCTTGAAGCCGAATCTGACGTGCGATATTTGCCGCTTGTATACAGTAGCCCCGTGGCTTCTTTGGTGCTGACTGACAGCTGATAAACACATGTTCTTGCAGATCATTTGGTTCGGCGTAGAGATACATAATTTGGTCTGATAGTTTTTCAAAGCCATCAGCTGTCAGTCAGCACCAAAGAAGTCATGGGGCTACTGTAGCATACCAAAATGTAACCACTTTGTTTCCCTTTTTCGTGCCACAGAAACATATTGAGCGCAGAGGGATTAGGAAGGCTATATTTAGAGGGAAGTGGACAACCATATTGGAAAACCCACCCTCAGTTCAACCGACTAAGATTCGAACCCTGATCTCCCCGTCCATCCTACTCCGAGAGTAGCGCGTCTGATCACACGGCTACCGAAACGGGTAGTTGATTATTTTAATTCTTTCCCATGCATCCAAGATCCAACCTCACATTTTTTTTTGTCACCGCGTGTTAGTATTCTACTTTTGTACATTTTCATACTAAAATATTTCATTTTAACATTGTATTACCGATTGTGACCAAATGAGGTAACTGAGGACTCAAATATTATTTGTGGGTATTAGGGTAGTGTGTTGTTAGCCTCAGGACCCGATGTTCGTAGGTTCAAACCCATCTGAGGTCAATGGATTTGTTTTGAGTGATAATCCGTAGGGCAACTTCTTGTTATTATTATTATTATTATTATTAGCACCGCGTCTTACTACCCGTTCGGGTTATACGCACTTACGCTAATGTGTAATGGTAGGGTGATTATGAGATGAAATGGAGGACCTACAGTTTAACGTGGGATCCGAACCACGGTGGAGGCCTGGTATTCCACACATTCACAAGATGTCTTGTCAGAGGTGGAGGAAGGGTTTGGTAATCAGATAAATCTCTGCCGGGACCGAGGATTGAACCCCGGACCCCAGCACAGAAGTCCTACACCTTACCCCTAGACCGCCGGGTCACCGACGACAACTTCTTGGGGACAGGGGGTGGTGGTAGGGGAGGGGAGAATAAGCCAGTCAGTCCTATGTTCGATTGTGAAAGAACCCTGTAAGATATGTGAAAGTACCTTTCCTAGTAGAATTTCCAGGCTCTTTCTCACTCGCGCATAGAATTCCATGAGGTGGTTAGGGCTGATAACCCATTCAACCAAATATTATCCCATCACAAAAACTTCAAGGAATAACCGGAGAATCCTCCCTGAATCCCACATAAGGAGCTAAACGAATTAGTAACAATAAAACAGGAGGCCAGGCCGCCTCTGTAAGCGAGAAACTGCGCTGAAGACAATATTTAAAATTATGATGGGTTATTTCAAAATACGGTTCACGACAAAATAAAGTTGAAAGATTTCAACAAAACTCTAAATTTTGAGTTTTATTAATAGAAAAAAAGTGTTAAAATGTGATATTAGCTAATTTCAACTACTTTATAATCATATTCTCGGAGCTATGAGAGCAGTCTCGATGAAAAGAGCTCTATATTTCAGCCTCCCTCTAACAAATAGAGCCATCTTCAGAGACTCACAACAGAAACTAGCAGCGAGCTTTCCTCTTTACCTGAGATAAGAACTTTCATAGTTTCCTTTACCCTCTTTCTTATTGACGTGACAAAGGGTGGTTGTAGGTGAAGAGCGAATGGGACAATCAATCATCTTAGACAGAAGTATAGTTCCATAAAACGACACAGGCCAGTTTATGTTAAAGTGGTATGAAAGGTGATGCAAGAAAAGGCCAGTGCTTTTGCAGTTTTAAAGCCAAAACATTTTTCTGGCCAAAATAAAAATAAATATTTATCCAGTAGAACCCTAGAGATTAACTTACTTCACATGTTGATATCAACAGTTGTTGAATATCTGTCACGAGCATAGCGGTATTATCTAACACATTTTTTAAATGAATAGAAAAAGTTGTCACTAAATTCCAGAACACCCTTGACAGAAATTTTGATGTCACCATGAGGGGAGGGGGGGGGGGGGGAGATATTAAGCCGGGCCTGTTGAA
>CABFVZ010002867.1:0-14490 GCA_902151445.1 Timema monikensis | reverse complement strand
GGGGGGGGGGGGGGGGGCTGTTATGAGCTATAGCCCTGTATGTTTTTATAGCCCGACTCCACCCACAAATTAAACAGGATTTGCATCATTTCGTGAGAGGGGGAGAGGGTTAGATGAATGTAGGGGGGTGGGTCAGCTACCCCCCTCACCCTCCAGCCCCAAACTGCTCATCATGGGAACACGTCGTGGAATAAAAGAGCCAACCTTTTTATATCGCGAGGGGTGACAACAATTTTTCCAGGAGGGTGAGAAGGGGTAGTTTTTATTTTATTCCATGCAGCAGGAAGTTTTGAAGGGTTGACAAGGGGGTTGGGGAGACGGCTATGTATCGTATTCTAGAGCAGAGGGTAGGCAGGTTTTTTTTTACAATTACAACGTGTTGTATAATAATTGGATTTGTTGTAGACCTGAAGACACGGCTAGCCTGCCCAGAGCGTTTCTGTTCTGTAAGGTTTGAATGATGAGTTGTTAAACAAGATCTTCAGCGTGCTCTTAATTACCTCTCTACGTCTTCCTCTGGCAGATAGCACAGTCACTAGATCAACTGTCACGTATTCATACGTCAAGTCATGTTATCTACAGATGTCTCTTTTGATGGATATTATCAATACATATCGGTGACCTGGTGGTCTAGGGGGTAATGTGTTGGATTTCTGTACTCAAGGGGTCCGGGGTTCAATCCTCGGTCACGGCACAGATTTATCTGACTACCAAACCCTTCCTTCACATCTGACAAGACATCTTGTGAGTGTGGGGAATGCCAGGCCCCCACCGTGGTTCGGATCCCACGTTAAACTGTAGGTCCTCCATTTCATCTCACAATCCCTCCTACCATTACACATTAGCGTAAGTGCGTATAACCCGAACGGGTAGTAAGACGCGGTGCTAATAATAATAATAATAATAATAATATCAATACATATCGAATAATAACAATAATAATATAGTAAAATGTTATCTATGTTGACCGCAAAAAAAAAATTGTCTGTATTTTCTAAAAAGAACCTTCCTATGAATATTTGACTTACACCGAAATCAATATTGTTATTATTAGAGATATTTAACGTGCACTTTCTAAGCCAACTGATTAAATCAGAACACGACTTCTAAACTAATTTAAGCCCAACGCACTTCGGTGACCGAATGGTCTAAGGCGTCACTCTCGTGTAAGACTGGCCTGCTGATGACGGCGAGTTCGGGATTCGAATTCCGGTTGGGTCCAATGAGGGTGGTTTTTCTTAAATGGTTTTCCATTCTCTTTCCACGCAAATGCAGGTAGATTACCTCTAAAATGCTTCCTTGCTCATCCCTACTCCATTATAGTAATATTATATATGCTTACAACCTGAACAGGTAGGAAGACGTGGGGATAAAAAACTTATATCTAGAACAAACACAACACCTAGTCCCCCGGCCGTTAGTTCATCACTATGAAAGGAAGAACGCACCGATGATAAATTGCTCGGACCTGGCGAGAATAGAACCCGGGACCCTTTGCTAAGTAGACAGACACGCTACCAAGGGAGCCAAGGTAGCGAACGCCAATTAATATTTTAGGCCTACATTAATATCAGGTAAATATTTCCCCGCGAATAAGTTATATACACTTTTTCATCTGTTATAAATAGTCAGGGCAGTTACAGTAGCCCCGTGGCTTCTTTGATGGTGACTGACAGCTCACAGCTGACTTCTGACAGTCAACATTTAGATATAGACCTAGATTTGGACCGTCGGATGTGACAGCTGCTAAACACATGTTTTTGCAGATCATGTGGTTCGGTGTAGGGATACATAATTTGATCTGGTAATTTTTCAAAGCTTTTATCTGTCAGTCAGCACCAAAGAAGTCGTGGTGCTACTGTACTTGGGCTGCAAAGGTTCTAAGTCCACTTGACAACATAATTTTTAGTGTTAAAAAAAAAAAAATTAAATTAAATAAACTAATAGAGAATTAACATTTGGATACAATCTTATATATTATCAAGAAACAATTTTTTTAAAGATTGATTAGCAATATAATCACTTTTATGATTTTATGACTTTTAGGATCACTTTGTCGGCGAATCATTTTGATAATTTAATCAAAATCTTCCGAAAATATTAAAAGAAAAGGAAGGGAAAAGGGCTATTATTTCTACCCACATTAAGTTGGGGATTTAGGAAACGCGAGAAAAGGGGAGTGTTTTAGCAGTTTTTATATAATTTTTTTTTTTGGGACAAAATGAATCAAATATCGCTTCAGTAGACACAGAGTTTGATTTTTTACACGTGTTGATATCAACATTAATTGTTGAATATCTTTCATGATCATAGCGACATTAGATTAGAAACTTTTTAAATGAAGTGAAAAAATTGTCATTAAATTCCAAGACATTCTTAGTCAGATATTCAACAATATGTTGATATCAACATGTGAAGGAAATTAAACTCTTTGTGTCTACTGGGAAATATTTGATTTCTTTAGACAAAACAAAAGTTTTGCTATAAAAACTGCTAAAACACTGATCTTTACTCGCGTCCCATTAATCCCTACCTCAAAGGTGATCACTGCCACTTTAAAAAAAAGTATTTATCTCCTTTTATTTTGCCAGTATTTTGGCACGTTATTATTATTTTATGCCACACAGAGAGTGCGGTTTATTTATGATACACAGAATATAGCAGGGGCACCAATGTTAAGTCTAATCCAGGCCCAAGAAACTCTTGTGTCGGACCTGTAAATAGTCTGACTGTCTACCCGTACAGGTAAGATGCTATAGGTATCATAATATGTTCTGTTTCATTGTTATAGACTACATACAATACAATCACCGTGCGCCAATATCTTCAAATTACAAACAAGATGACGTAGGCAACATTTGACACGAACACTAACAGTGGCGGTCCCGAATTTGAGGTTTATTTGTAGCCCATAATTCCGTTCCGGGGCACTGTGTCTGAAATCCATCTCTTTTCAAAAATACACGATTCATGAATCCGAACATAAGTTGCCGGATATACGAACCTATTCTATCCCCCGTGCGGGCGAACAATAGACCGCGTGAAGCACAATGAAAGAGCAGCCACGCGCATGCGCATAGTTAGTTCGCACTTAATCCGCTATTTATGTGCGCGGGAGCAGGAGGCGCTGGCGTCGCGGCACGTGACCTTGACGCGTGGCCTCAAAGTCAAAATGTTAAGTGTTTCATGTGAGGGAAAAGTTGGTTGTTTTTTTTCGTTCCTCTTGTTTAATTCAACTTGTCTGTTACTTGTGCATTGTTAAATAAAACGCGCGATTCCTTTTTATGAGGCTCGCGATGAATAGAAAACATTTTATAGTTTGAAGTTACAAGGAAGTGTAAAAAAAATGGAAGGGTGTTTGTTGGATTAGGTGTAACTGAAACCACCGCGCAATCAAATCGGCATTCATTCTGTCGACCAGAAGAACATAGGCCACGAGGAGTGAGCGCTTCTTTAGACCTGGAAAAGTTGCTATCAAATAACACCCTTAAGAGCCCGTCTCACTCCACAGATAACAACTAGCTTAGGTAGGTAATACAGCTAGAACCAGATGTCTTAAGAGCCCATCTCACTCCACATATAACAACTAACTTAGGTAGGTAATACAGCTAGAACCAGACGTCTTAAGAGCCCGTCTCACCCCACATATAACAACTAACTTAGGTAGGTAATACAGCTAGAACCAGACGTCTTAAGAGCCCGTCTCACCCCACAGATAACACCTAACTTAGTTAGGTAATACAGCTAGAACCAGACGTCTTAAGAGCCCGTCTCACCCCACAGATAACACCTAACTTAGTTAGGTAATACAGCTTGAACCAGAAATCACATCTTTGTCCAGTGTTCTGTTGTCTTCAAAAATACAGTGGAGTTGAGACCATAAAAACAGTTTTATATTTTAATACAACACAATAATGGAATATAATTATTTTAAAATAAGAACCAGCTAAACTGATCCTTATTTCGATATTGTCAAGTAATTATGAGAAATAACCGCATGGTTCCATCATATACCTGTGGTAGCAAACCACTCGTCTAGCATCGGACGTTGATTTATTAAACTCCCGCGCCAATAATTCTTGGAAAGAATGGAACCAGTCCAACACCTCCTGTTAGAATAAAAAAAGGTCAAGTCCTCCCCAGAAAGTCGGCCAATGCAATAAAAGGGCATTTATCCTTTCTCCTTTCCCTCAAGAACAAAAGCCTACCCCTCACCCGTTCTATGCCTCAGAGGGAGCAATGTACCAAGAGTTGGTACGGAGGAACAGGGGTACACAGTATTCCATGTGGAGCCTGCTGTCCTTGCACCAGTTATTATCTATGCCTAATGAGCCCTCTTCACGAAAATCGTGCGATTTCTGCTGCTTACGTCTTTCCCAACAAATTCGGGTACACTTCCTCTAAATTTAACCTTCATAATCTCTATCTTATATCAAGTAACCGATGATACTTTTTTAGGACTATATAAAATAATATTTCTATGAATTTTGGCCTGGTTTGAATGAAACAGTAGCGAAATAAACATCCTTAATACATACAGTAGCCCCGTGGCTTCTTTGGTGCTGACTGACAGCTGACGGCTTTGAAAAGTTACCAGACAAAATTATGTAACCCTACGCTGAATCATATGATCTGAAAAAACATGTGTTTAGCAGCTGTCACTTCTGACAGTCAAAATATAGGTATATATACGCAAAACATGGCTTCTTTGGTGCTGACTGACAGCTCACAGCTGACAGCCAATATTTAGGTATATACCTAAATTTTGACTGTCAGAAGTGACAGCTGCTAAACACATGTTTTTGCAGATCATGTGGTTCGGAGTAGGGATACATAATTTGGTCTGGTAACTTTTTAAAGCAATCAGCTCTCAGCTGTGAGCTGTCAGTCAGCACCAAAGAAGCCACGGGGCTACTGTAGGTACCATTCACCACTAAATGTTCATGGAACACTAGTTTGGGAATTATATTTTTAAAGTATAAGGAATACAGTTTTTAAAATTCCCGCTAAAGGCTACTACCCCTAGAAACACGACTACCCCTGTTTCACCACCCCTGACCCGTCATACCAAACATTTTCACACCAGTAACCACCATGGTAATCTTTAATCCCGGCAGGCTGAGGTATTAAGTTAACCCTACACGCACGAGGGTTGCAGGGGAGGGTTGATGATCAATCATAGCATTAGCTACTACCCCTCCCCCACCCCCAGGCAGGTCTAGGGACTAATGCGAGGATCTAGTGGTCATTGATTGATCTGTGCCTGAACAGAGAGCACTGCTCCGATATGTAGAGATATACAGTACACCCTTTTCTCTATTTCTCTCCTGTTCTGTGGCTCTCCTTTCTCTCCTACTCCCTCTTTCTCTCCTGTTCTGTAGCTCTCCTTTCTCTCATACTCTCTAGCACTCTATCACTCTATAGCTCTCTTCTTCTCTCTTACACTCTACATCTCCCTCACTCCTTATTTCTTTCTCTTTATCTCTCGCTCTTTATTCGCGAGAAAGTAAAAATACAATATTATGACCTGGGTGACTCCACGTGGTGATGTTCTGTTGACCTTCAGACAACACTCCCAGGGCCTGCTTTTAAATATGGCGTATGAGTGTGTATGGTATTATTGGATGCATACACATTCTTTATCCTTTATTTATTTAATTTTAATATATCCATATAGTAAGATGCCAGGCCAAATTAGATTGGTAATATATATATATATATATATATATCCATAAAAGTTCAACTATATGAAGAGCTATGGGCTCAATCTAAATATTTTGTATTTAATGTTTTGCAGACATATATATATATATATATANGACAGAAATAATTAGAGTTAATAAGCATGAAGAGGAAGCTAAATAAAAAGAAAAGGCATTAGACAGAGATTCAACCTTTCTCCGATTATATTTAACGCGTATGTAGAAGAAGAGGTAAAAGAAGAAATATCTGTAAATAGAACAGCAGAAGAACTTGTCAACACACTTTGTTTTTATGATGACATTGCTGTTTGTGCTGAAAGTGAAGAGGATCTACAAGAACTTATGAAAATAATGGATGAAATACTGAAAATTGAATATGACATGAAGATCAATAGAAAAATAAAACAAAAGTATTATGTGCGGTAGAGAAGAAATCAATCAAAATAAAATAAAACTAAAAGTTAGGCTACAGCAAGTAATGGATTCTGATACCTAGGATGTAAGACAACAGGAGATAGCAGAAGCGATAAAGTATAAGTAGAATAACGCAGGTGAGTAAAGTTTTTCATAACAAGGAGACATTACTAACCTCGACTAGCATCGATTTGGAAATCAGGAAAATGTTCCTAAAGGCACATGTTTGGAACGTCACGATTTACGGGTGTAAAACATGGACCATTGGCGCAACTCAAAGGAACAGATTATCAGTATTTGAAACGGGAGATGTAGAAGAATGTTGAAAACATCGTGGATGGAGATGGTATCATAGAGAAGTGATAAGAGAACTAAATGAAGAAAGGAGACTTTGGAAAGATGTATAGCAAAGAACAGTTAACATTGTAGGACATCTGAGACACAAGAGTTTGATGAAGAGGAGATGTGAGAGGGAGACCAAGACTGGAGTACAAGACTCGGATAGCTGACGATGTTGGAAGGAGTACAAGACTGGAGTACAAGACTCAGATAGCTGACGATGTTGGAAGGAGTACAAGACTGGAGTACAAGACTCGGATAGCTGACGATGTTGGAAGGAGAACAAGACTGGAGTACAAGACTCGGATAGCTGACGATGTTGGAAGGAGAACAAGACTGGAGTACAAGACTCAGATAGCTGACGATGTTGGAAGGAGACCAAGACTGGAGTACAAGACTCGGATAGCTGACGATGTTGGAAGGAGTACAAGACTGGAGTACAAGACTCGGATAGCTGACGATGTTGGAAGAAGAAGGTACAAATATGTGACCATTTTACCCAGGATGGACAACAGTGGAGGATGCAGAAAACAAATCTCAAGATTGAGATGATGCTGATTATGATGATAATATAAATTAGTTTTTAGTTATTATATTACTAATACGTAAGGTCCAACGTCTTATCTCAGTCGGTAACATGTTTGTCTACTGAGCTAAGACAAGGAAGGCTGTGTCTTTGTTCCTAACCATTCACTTTGATCTCAGAACTGAGACATTTCACGTGAGACGTTGATAATCAGCTAATTTCACCAATTTCATTATTTATTTTGAGCTAATTTCACCATTTTCAATACTTCTTATTTTAAATTAAAAAACTTAAAATGTAAAGTTTATTAATCCTATACAACCCGCTTCAGTGGCCGCATGGTCTAAGGCGCTACTCTCGCAGTAGACTAGACTGCTGATGACAGAAAGATCAAGTTTCGAATCTCGGTCGGGTGTATTTAGGGTGGTTTTTTTATTAAAAAAATTCCACTCTCCTTCCATTCAAATGCGGATACACAATTAGTATTTAAGCCGAACGGGTAGTAATACGCGGTACTAGCAAATCACGCGAGTATTTCTTGACGACTGTAGCGCTCCTATAGGCTGTCTCTGACAGTATTGGCACTATTCATTCTACTCATCCTGATCCCTGAGACTATATAGTTTCAGTGCAATGTTAGTTCTGTCAACCCGTCACTAGAGTGTGTTAGATGCTCAACATAAGGGTGGCTGTCAGCCAGACGTCACTAAGGGATGAAAGGGGGTTGAAATGGAGTTGGGTCACTAATTTTTATATTTTTATGGGGGGTGGGTATTTGGGGAGCGCAGATACAAACCAATGTATTGTGAGCCCCCAAATTCCTATTTCAGACTCAGAACCTTAAATTATTTCAAACAGGAATATTTCACCAAAACCCCAGTCTAGACTATCTGAATATTTACATTGAGGTGGTAAGGATGAGTAAGGTCAATTATATATCAAAGTACCTGTAATTGCGCAGAAAATAATGGAAAAAGCTTAGGGGGGAGGGGGGACAAAGCTCTCAGTATACCACACCGGTCTTCGAACCCCGCTCTCCACGTAATCAGCAGTCCGGTCTATTGTGAGAATTACGACTTGGACCGTGCGACCACAGAAGCTGGTGAATGAAGTTAAATTACACGTTTAGTTATAGATTGAATAATAGTCCTATCAATGCAGCCTATAACTCAAGGGAAGGGATTTATAGATAAAAAATAGTTTCCATTCTTAATCTGCTGCTTAGTTTTCCCGTCAGTCCACTGCCCCCTCTAGCCCCCCCCTCCCATTATTAGCTGATGGGGGAGTATCGGTGGTTAAATGCACCCTAACTAATACGATCACCCCATTAAATCTGTCCAGGGAGGTAGGGTCGCGCTGTCCCGTCTCATCATAACAACATGTGTGAGTGTGTGAGGATTGACTCCTCTTTTCAGCATTAACAACATCTCAACGTCACTGCGCATGCGCACAGCATGACTGAGCATATTGTCGACATCGCCTTCTTTGTCTGCGAGGGAGCTATTAGCTCTGTTCCCACGGGACAAGGGACTAGAACATTGTCAACTGATGCAAGATATAGCATTACAAGGGACTAGAACATTGTCAACTGATGCAAGATATAGCATTACAAGGGACAAGAACATTGTCAACTGATGCAAGATATAGCATTACAAGGGACTAGAACATTGTCAACTGATGCAAGATATAGCATTACAAGGGACAAGAACATTGTCAACTGATGCAAGATATAGCATTACAAGGGACTAGAACATTGTCAACTGATGCAAGATATAGCATTACAAGGGACTAGAACATTGTCAACTGATGCAAGATATAGCATCACAAGGGACTAGAACATTGTCAACTGATGCAAGATATAGCATTACAAGGGACTAGCACATTGTCAGCTGATGCAAGACTACCCCTAGAATGTATGCGAGAATTGTCGATATTACTATGGGTGCAACATTTAATTAAACGCACTTACTGAGACCATATTATTTGTTTATTTTGGATAAAAATATTATATTTTTTGTTATAAAAACTAAAAAATTGATCTTAACTCACGTCCCTCTGCCTCCCCCCCTCCCCCCCTATCCCCTAAATACCACATTGGGGGTGTTAACATCTAGTCACTAATAATTGTCCCTTCGAACCTGAACAGGTCTAATGAAATCCTTCCCCTCTCACCCAGTGATGATAATAGTGATTACCTCGATGATAATAGTGTTGGTTAAAGAAAGAAGGGTGTCGGCCATTATCGAACTGAAGACGACCGATAACGTAACGTCGGTCAAACGATAAATGTTCGATAGCGATAACGCTTATAATAACAATAATAACGTACTTACGTAACATTCGCGTACAACAAAAGAACAACAACCCTAACAATAAAATGATGTGTTTATCGAGCGACGGATATGTACTCACGGGCGAGCCGACGCCGAGAACGGCAGGTGCCGGCCGGTACTAATTGGATAAGTCTTTTTAATTGGTGCTATGTGCTAGAAGGTGATATTGTCGTACGAAATATTTCCTCCCCTCCACCTAAAGCTGATCCCATATGATTATACACACAAGGTGCTTAATGATTTTATAAGCCATTAGTTAGACTTGTTTTTTATGTACACGAGTTGTCGTAAGTCGTAGCATATCTTTAGTTAAGAAACCGGTAGGCAGGTGTCGTCATTGTCTTCTACAGGTCGACATTCTATTCGGCGAGGAAAGTTCTTTTATATTAGGTGGGCATAAAAATTGAGGTTGGCTTCGTCTTGAGGCGCGCAGATCATGCGATTGGGAAGAGGGGTGGGGGGGTCAAAACGGTCGTGCCAGGGTGCAGGTTTCACGATAAGCCATTCATCATTTCTAAGCGTCCTTTATCAAAACAGGGCCTATGGCAATTAAAAAAAAAAAGGCGGGTGAATTAATTTAAGTAAGGTAAGAGCGCTTGTATTTTAACGACTACAGTATTTTAAATAAGACTTACAAACTAAAGTAACTCGAGGTAATAATACTTTAAGGGGGATGTGTAGACGCGAGAAAAAAGTTAGTCTTTCTTGCAGTTTTAATAGCAAAACATTGTTTTGGACAAAATAAATTAAATATTGCTCCAGTATAAACATAGAACTTCATTTTATTCACTTTGTGATATCAACAATTTGTTGAATATAATATGTCCAGGAAAATAATGACAACTTTTTTAATTAAGTTAATAGTTCCTCATCTAATATCATTATATTCATAACAAGTATTCAACAATGGTTGATATCACCGTGTGAAGAAAATCTAGCTCTATGTTTCTAACGGAGAAATGCTTGATTTATTTTGCCCCAGAAAAATAGTTTTTACATAAAAACTACAAAAGCACTGATATTTTATCGCGTCCCCTACATTTCCAACTTAACACAGTCCAATTTTCATAGAAACGGTCTTATAGAAAAAATAAACATATTTTGTTAAGGCCAACATTGATAATATATTGTTATTTTTTTAAATATTTTAATAAGGAGAGATAATATTTTATAAGTATAAGAAATCTTAAAGTTAATATTTGTTTATCGACCCATTTTATTGTAATGAATGGCTCACTATTAAGTAGTAGAATTATTAATAGAAAATATAAAACTTATGTAAGGAGATGATTTGATATATTTAACAAAGGAAAGTAATAGGTGACTAGTAACTGACAGAATATGTGTAAAATTAATTTTGATAGATAAATAAAGAAGAATGTGAGATTGATTTGTTTTAATTATAATTAAAAGTAGGACAAAAAATTAGGCATACAAAATTTGTTTGAAACATTTAAATTAATGAAAAGAACGAAATTATTTTATATATATATAAAAACATTGGTTGGAACATAATTATATACAGTACATAAATATTAAAAACATAGAAATATTTGAAAATTTTTAAAACTCCTTTCAAACAAAAATAATTTTAATACCATAAATAAATAAATTAAAATCATGGAAGAATATAACAAATAAGTTATGACACTATTAAGTAATGTGAATGGAATATATAATATTGTTTGAAAATATATTGACTAAATATTATTTTAAATTATTTTATCTTTGTTATAATAATATGTTGGATATTGACTCTAATGTGTTAGGGATTAGGAAGGTTATATTTAGAGGAAATGTACCCACATGTGTGGAGATAGAGTGGAAAGCCATTTTGTAAAAATCACCCTCAGTATACGCAATCAAGATTCGAACCTCGATCTCCACGTCATCAGCAATCTATCCTAGTGTGAGCGTAGTGCCTTAGACCATGCGGCCACCTAAGAGGGTAAATATAGTGTTATTGATAATATCTATCAAAAGTGACAGCTGCAGATCCCATGGCCTGACGTATGAACACATTAAAGTATATCTAGTAAATTCTCTATCTGTTCAACTGTCTTTAAAAAGTTTACTCTAACTTAACCTGAAGTAGCAGCAATTAACACCCTCACAAGTTATTATCTGAATGCTATAGGATGAACACACAAATCATTATTTTATTCAAATATTACCGTTTCTGATGTTAATATTGGGTGTTTCTTATTAAGTTTTGCTGTCTTAGGTTAAGTTTTCATTTGTTTGTGTTCGCGCTCTTATCCATGTATAGCAATTTCGTAGTGCTAGTTTTGGGTGTTGCTGTCCTAGGTTAAGCTATTATATAAGTCATGTGCTGATACGACACTAGCTATACAGTATATATTAAATTACTAAACTCAGTAACGGGCCACCCCGGACCACGAACCACAGTTAAACAACCGAGCGTTCCCATAAGCCCATCTTACCCTTCCTCTCAGAAATAAAGAAACAAAAAAAACCTCAAGGTTTGAAAACCACCCGACATTTCAAGTTTTCCACAACATATTTTATATTAAAAAAAATACATTTATTACCACCGGCTTTTATACGTTAAACGCGTTTTATAGCTTGTTTTCCGATACGACGCGATAATGTCCGGTGTTACGTCCTTTTTAAACCCCCCCTTAAAACTGATGTTAAGGGTCCCAATGCCCTAATTAAAATTAGAAGGCAGTGGTCTCTCACTTCCGGTGTGTCGCATAATTTAACAATCTTTTTTATATTTTTTTAAATTAGAGACAAGTTTTATGCAATTATCTCAACGTGTGTATGTGTATATATATATATATATATATACAGTGTGTTCTTTTCCTCCTTATTGAGGATTCAAGTCGCGTCAGTCCGACATATGCTATTATATTACGTAATGGCCGCTTTTCAACTCATGATAGCCTTCGTACGAATAAAACTGATGAAATATTTGGACAAGTCACGTCTACGAAAGATAAAATAAAAAAAAAGAGATGATTTGCATTATTTTATTTTTTTACTGTCTGGTCTAATTTTTTTTAAAAAAGTCGGAAGTAAACGTATAACAAAGCTGTACAAAAAAAAAATTAAAGACCTAAATTACTTATGAAATATTTGTCTGGTTTCTGCGAATGAAATGGAAAAAAAAGGGGGGCTATAATTTGCTGCCCTACGGTGGTTCAAGCCGCCCTCCGAAGTTTTCGTCTTACAAACTAGGAATAATTCATTCCTTTCTAGAAGATGGGGGGGTTGTCCATGTTTACGAATAGAATTCTTAACGGGGAGAAAATTACAGTGTTTAGCGAGAGTTTCTGTGATGAATATCTTTGATGGAGTTAAATAGAAACAGACTCCTTTATGGCTGAGGTCGTGTTACCTGGCTGCATTCATCAAGGGACTTCCTTCCACGCTGGACGCTTGAAAAACCAGGAGGTCACGTGATTTGTGTCCATGGCTAAGTTAGGCTATTGTTTCGTATTTTTCTCATAATGATGGCATGCTCCATAAACCAAAACCTTATCTACAACTTTAGCCACGTGATCGTGGTGTTATATACTCTCCTTTGGGGGGGAGGGTCACCCCCTGCAGTGATTAAATTCGATTTTAAGGGTTCTGGGACTATTTACAGCACTTGAGTATTCATTGTGGGAAGTTTTAGCTCTGTACTTTTTGTTGAGTTTGAGAAAAACTCTGGACAGACAAACAGACATCACAGACACCATAGACACACCTGTGGCTTTTAATAGGTCATATATATATATTACGTCATAACTCTCTCATCAATCATCATCAGGGCCCGGTTTTGATTATTATATAGTGTGTTTTGTTCGTCACCCACAATGCCCGTGTGTATATAAACTATGTTTATGATCCCCTTGTTATTGAAATGTGTACTTTATAACTCATTTTTTAGGCATTTTTGGAATTTTTGAGTCAATTTAAGGCATTAATGTTGAATTAAATAAGATAGTGCAGGCCATGACTTTTGTATCACAGTTGTCTTGAATGAGAAGATAATGTAGGCCATGAACTTTGTATCACAGTTGTCTGAATGAGAAGATAATGTAGGCCATGAACTTTGTATCCTCTTTACTTGTCTGATTGTAAAATACACATTCCTGGTGAGACTGCAACAAGACTGGAGAGGGTTGCGTCGGGAGGGGGTAGCTATTCTCAAGCAGGTTTTTATAAATAAAGATTATACTCAGCAGAATGCGAAAGTTTAGTTGTAAAAGGCTTTTCATTGCATTTTACATTTTGTAAAGGGAGTGATTGATTTAGTCGTGTGCATTAATTACAAGGCTTTTTCATACTTTTAGGTCATTTAAAAAAAATATAAACGCGTATGTTTGTTTTTTTAAATCTGGTAATTTTATATTTCATTTTTTGATAATTTTTAGGTGAACAAAATACGGGCCTTGCTTATTATATTAGGATGAATTTTGGACATGAGTTATGAAGTAGAGGAAGCGTTTGGAGGATAACTAACCAAGAAGTTTATCTTCTTGCTCCAACCAAGCAATAGAAACTGTCATTAGTGTCTATTAAAGTGGACTAATTATATTCCACATGTCCAGTTTAACGGAACTGATTAATTTAGAATGGATCAGTAGATTAATTGACTTGGAAACAACAATGTATAGAAAGTGTGCACTAACTATTGTTTAGAAATGGATCGGACACATCCTTAGGAGGAACTGTCTGAGGAGCTTAGGAAGGAGGAGGAGGCAGAGGACAGGAGGTATTGGAGGAACAAGCTCACCGACAAAAGAAATGGACCTGTCGTGAGACAGAACAGATGATGATACTAATAATAATACATAAAACAAATGCATGCACAAAGAAAACAAGATTGAAAGGAAGGTGTAGGGAAAGTTTTAAACAGAGAAGAAAGGATGATGGATAAAAGGGAAGAAAGTAGGTTCATGCGAACTCTGCGATCTCTCCTCCCAAAAGTTCAACTCTTTTTCATTTTCATCCACTTTTATTTTTTGTTGTTGTTTAAACTGTGTCTGTCATCAATCATCTGCTGTGTTCTCCGGCGCGAAGAATGGAAATACACCCCCCTCTTTCATCCCCCAACATCCCAGTTGCGAGCGATACACCCCCCCGGGAAAGAGTTAGAGGGGGGCTCGACACCAAGTTTTATAGAGATACAGAATGTTTGAAAGGGGGCGAAGGAGGGGGG
>CABFVZ010002866.1:0-96111 GCA_902151445.1 Timema monikensis | reverse complement strand
GATGTTTACAAATTCCTCAACTGTTAGCAATAACAACGCGTCACTAATATAGCCTGAGGGCTGTGGCGAGAGGGCGTGCACACTACTATAAGCGTATAAACCAAACTGGTAGTAAGACGCGTTGCTAAAAAAACTAAATATTTTATTACAATTTTACCCTCTTTTTAAAATAAAATTAGAAGTATTTTTTCCTTACTTAGCTCACCAGGGTTCGATTCCCGGTGTGGCCGAAATATTTATCAGTGGTGAAATATGGGTTTACCCTTTCATAATGATAAAGTAACGGCCAGTGACTGGATGTTGTGCCTGTCCTATTCCTAAGTTATATTATAAGTCATATGAAGCTACGACAGGCCTAACCAGCTGGTTGTGGAGAATATAAGGCTGGAATAAAAACTGACCACAGGCTGGAAACAGTCGTGGATGTAATTAAAGTAGTCATTATAAAATCATCTCATTTAAAAGTATATTAATTCACACGTTAGCAATGCCATTAAATTGTTTTTTTGGCCAATTTAATGTGAACAGAGTTGATCTACTGATATCTCTACCATCTTGACTTGAAATGGTTTTTTATTTATGCATATTTGAAACATAGTTTCACTCACTAAAATAGTCAACATCAACTATATGAAGTGAAACGTATAGTCGGTTGCTTAAATGTCACTCAATTCCTCCCCATCCATGACATGCAGAAGGTTCTAGCTTGTTAAGTTGTGGCCATTCATAAAACGTATCAAAGAGTTCAGTTTCAAAATTAAGTGAATCGCTTTTAAATGCCTAAAACTATGTTCTCTGAGGTAACTAGATAATTTTGATAATTTTGATGTAGACGGTCCCTTGTAACGGCCCTAGGATGTAGACAGTCCCTTGTAACAGCCCTAGGATGTATACAGTCCCTTGTAACAGCCCTAGGATGTATACAGTCCCTTGTAACGGCCCTAGGATGTAGACAGTCCCTTGTAACGGCCCCTGAACACTCCAAGTACCACTATGAAATGAGAGTGTTTCTCAACCAACCAGGCGTCCTTGGAGAGCTTTGCATGTCCGGTTTGAGAGCCAGCCGGAGAATTGTTGAAAACCTTAGAGGAGAGAATGTAAAATATGAGTATGCAGCGAACGAACGCACGCCTGTGAACTAACTAACTAACTAACTAACTAACTAACTTTCCAGACTGGCTCGCTCCACACTTTGAATCTTCACAATTGGAGCCTGGAGGAGATGAGCACGCTCATAAGTTTAATATGTAAATATATAAACTTATGTTAAGCCTCGAAATTTTGAATCTGAATATCGCCAGGATTCATAATCGAGTCTAGGTTTTGAATCCTAATATTTGAAGAACTCAATTCGGATTCTAAATTTCAATAATTTCTAAATTTCAAAATGAATGCATTATATGACATCTATTAAAACTTGAGAATTACATCATATTGATAATGCGTTTATTATTTAATCACTATTTCAAAGCCTTATTTGTATTGGACTCAATTAAAAATATATAAAAATCAAGCCTAAAAATTGATTTGATTGATTGTCGAATATTCGATTCATAGTTTAAAATCTTGTATTCGCCCAGTCTTCAAATTATCAGTTTCAATCATTCACTCACCGAGTAGCGAGGGGGGGGGNGGGGGGGGGCTCCATCTTTCGTAAGGTTTTTATCATGTTTATGGACCCCCCACATCTTGTGAATGTGGGGAATGCCAGGCCTCCACCGTGGTTCGGATTCCACGTTAAACTGTAGGTCCTTCATTCCATCTCACAATCACCCTACCATTACACATTAGCATAAGTGCGTATAACCCGAACGGGTAGTAAGACGCGGTGCTAATAATAATAATAATAATAATTTATGGACCCTACAAAAACCAATAATAATAATAATAGTACTCTTCTGTGGTAGCTTTAGAACGCAACGAAGACAAACTGACCACTCGACTACCAGGTCCATACAGACAGCTATTATTTTACTCTTAAACAGCAAATTAATAAAAAGCGAAACTTTCACAGCTGTGGAACTAAAGTCTATCCACCGTGAGAGTGTTGAGAGTGTTGAGAGCTGAGAGTTGATAGCTGACAAGTGACAGCTATCAACTCTCATTTTTGTCCATTCGTAAAGTCAGGGCCATGTGTTGATCTGCTGAAATTTTTGCCAGTCAGTATTTTCAAAACAAACATTTTGATTTTAATTTGTATTTTCTTTAACCATTTTTAAATTATTGAAATACGAACGTATGAAAAAAAAACCGCTTGGATGTTTCTTTTTGTGGAAGCGGCGTCTGTGGTTCACTTAATCGAGAGTTTCTTAAAGGCTGCCTTCTCTTCATTACTTAAGATAGCAAACTAGATGAAACAAAGGCGGTTGATGATGTCATGCAAACCGTATTCTTTGTTAGCAACATAAAAATTCTTCTATTTTGAAACTAATATTTTGCATGGCTCTTTCTCTAAGGTGTAAGAAAATATTTATTGATTTGGGTGGCCAGTTATAAGAAGATACAAGTGTGAATATAATACTTTTTAATTTATTATTTCATGCACTATAATACCTCTTGTTACCACAACCACGAAACAAAAAACATAACAGTTTTATAAATATTTTTGTTCTTTCAATGAGTTACTAAAAAAGTCAATTATACAGTAATCCATGGGGAAGTATTATTAGAAGCGTATATTGACACTTTTGATTGATAATATATTATTACCGTAGTAAGAAAATATTAACTATTTTCACATGAGTGACTTTCAACCAATGTTTGTAATAGAAATCTTGTGCTAGCTGTCATTTTCCACCACTCCTACACTGGATGGACTTTACAGTTAAAAGGTTAACGGTGCCCAAGGTCTCTCTGCTTGCAAGTTTCAGTAGCCGCCGCACGTGGCGCTAGAGGCGAACCTACCAACAAGCCGTGCTAGCAACAAAACCAGTTGGATTTGGCTCTGATCACGAAATAAGCAAGCGCGCCCAGCAACATTCTTTCAACTTTCACTTCTCTTAGGCTCCTTCTCCAAGTTTCAACCTTGAACAACAAAAACAGCTCGCCTGGCGAGGAGAACCTATACCCGGAGGGTAACAAAACAACAAAGAACAAATTATTTGCAAGGACGTCCACCAACATTTCAACATAATCTTTCTTAGCGTTTTACTCTTTAACTAGGAAGGTCTTTGGATACTGTTACATCGTATTTAATTTTACTTAAAATAAAATGTATGTTATGCATACACTCATTTAATCACAAATACCACCTTTAGCTTAATTACAATAAGGAAATAGGAATAGTGCTCATTCGATGGACAAGAGTTTGATTCTAGAATGGACCTTAATAAATACAGTAGGCAATCTACTTTTGAATGATCCAAGACAACTATCCTTGGATTAAAATTCTCGGTGACGGTTTTGGGTGTTGCACACACTATCCTAGTTGCACACACTATTCTAGTTGCACACACTATCCTAGTCGCACACACATGATAGAATAATGAAACGTAGCTCAACAATAGCAATATACTTTCTTCTGGGTTGAATTAACTTATTTTAGCTGAATCTGTTGGTTTTTCTCTTTATTCGACCAAACTAACTTAAAACTTTCACCAAGCTAACTTTTTGTAGATAGTTTTTTATTGACTTGACTTGAAAATGGAAGCATTTTTTCCTACAAAGATGGTGATATTTTTTTTATCGTATTATCCATTGTGAGTATTGCCTGCCAGAGACTGGAACGACCGAATCTGAGGAGAAAATTACGAGAGAAAATTAAAAAAATATACACATGTTGAAATGCCATAAGCGTCAATCCTAATTTGGGTATTAATAATGATAAGCAGAAAAGTACCAATCCCCAATTTTGATTAGATGTAGATTGCTGTTGAAAGTCAGAATTGGAACACTCAGGATTTAATTAAGAACAAATATTAATCGTTTATAAATCCTCTAAAGTACAAAGTCAGAATTTTAACAATAGTCAATTCCAACATTTTTAATACAATCGGGCCATAATTTGAAAATTTGGAAACGAACCAATTCTGATGATAATATTAGTTCAGCATATGTCTTCTAGAGACTTTTAAAATTTAGTGGGTAGAGTGATAGTGGTCACATTTAAGTCATCTCTCACTAGCTATAAGAACAAAAATCAAACTTAATGTGTTCTTAATCAGTGTGTTTTTTCAGTTCCTTCACCCTGGATCCTAGGGCTGTTAGAAGGGACTGTCTACATCCTAGGGCCGTTACAAGGGACTGTCTACATCCTAGGGCTGTTAGATGGGACTGTCTACATCCTAGGGCTGTTAGAAGGGACTGTCTACATCCTAGGGCTGTTAGAAGGGACTGTCTACATCCTAGGGCCGTTACAAGGGATTGTTAAAAAAATAGCCTTTCAAACGTTTTTTCTGTTTTGTTTTAAAGAGTAGTACATATTTTATAAATATTCCAGTTCGGAATAAATGTAGGTAGCCCATATTCTTTCTAAATTTAATCTTCAAATATGCTCAAAATAACTTTTTCTTTGTAGGTAATTTAAAACTTGAAACACTTTGTGTCTGTATATGGCCTGCCATTTAATCAGCATATTACCCCTCATAAGATTTGTAAAACTAGAGAGAATATACGTTTTATTTTAATAATTTGATAGTCGATTCATATAATGCCAATGTACTCTGAACTCCCTTTTGCCAATCCTTAATATAACATGTAGTAAGTGGTCATACAAAGAGACTGGATACAAACCCCGAACTGCGTATTCTCGACATTTCACAACGCCCATTGAGTGTGTGATAAACAGAAGACATATTACCAGTTAGAAGTGAAGTTATATTCTACAGCTACTGCCGTGACTGAGTGACTGACACAATAAAACTATTCCCTCCACACCTGCACATCTATTATAGCTTACATTCTAACTTCCTAAGCTACTACTCCTAGTTATATGTTCAGCCACGGTACCTAATTATTTACAGGACATCATCATTTACATACACAACTTTAGAATTTTACTAACACCACCCAGATTTTACCCTGATTCACTAGACTAAATCAAATTTCTCAAGCCCTCTACACTGTGACTTTAGGATAAAAAAAAAAAGTTTATTAACTAATATTTACTAATAAACATTCCTATTTGTTTGGAAATCTGTATTATGTGTATTTTTGTCTGCTGAACATAGTCAAGTGGTCGAGGATTCCCGAACCTTCACCAAATAATGATACCTACCGTTCGTGTTTGGACAGTTACCATTTAGGGTTTTACAACACTATAACCTTAATACAACATGACACTAGAATGTTAAAACTAAATTAAACATGAAACACAGGTAAATGATATACTGAGATGCTGGTAGGCCTGCTCCTGGATGTAGTTCTCAAACAGTATTGGAAACTGTCATACAGCGGTACAGTTCCTCAGAACTCGCTAGCTGAGTTTCATAAAGTCTCTGTTAAGCGGAGGAACGTTTGCTAATTTTCTAATAACTTGAGGATATCCTCAATGTTTTTTTTCTTAACACATTGGTCTCCATACAAGGTAGAAATGAGGAGGGTACAATTTATAGAAAATGCACCAACTTTTGTGTCATAGTGTGTTAAATCATTTAGGAGAAAGCACCATCATTACATCTAGCTAGGATTCAAACCCCATTTCTTCGTCCTCGGTAAACCAGACTAAATATACCTCGTGCCGTTGTGGGAGTTTGAAAACCAACAAATGATTCCTCTACACCTCCAATATAAGTAAAATGGAAAGAAAAATGTCAAACTCTATTTTTAATAGAACATTTGTAATAAAGTTAGTTTAGTTTTCCCAATATAACTCTCGAATATATGATTACAAGCTTTCAGCTGTGTTCAAACAAAGAAAATGAAAGTAATAATTCGGAAACACACTTCATGCCGATCACACAAACGACCAAAGGAAGCTGACGAGTGAAATGTTTCTTGTTCCAGGATCATATTCATGAGGTTTTAGAGAAATGGACCCAAATTGATGATGAGATCTGGGCGAAGGTGATAGTCTTGGAAAGAAATAGGAGAGTGGCCAAAGCTTATGCCAGGGCACCCGTTTTGACGATAAACGGATCTGACGATGGTTTCGATGGATTCCGGTAGGTGCACTTTGATGATTGAATGTTCTTACGTGTATAAAAATATACTCACACTGCTGTATTTATAAACTCAGCCTTAGATTATTAGTGAAGAATGACCTTGAGCATGGAATGCATCCTGGATAACTTATTGTATAACATTTGTGCACCAAGTAAAAGATCCCGGGTTTGATGCCTATGTCCAAGTGTAATTTTTCAACTGATTTAATTGTGATATTCATTAGAATTTTCTCTTGTGACCTTATTAAAAGTCGACTATATTTGTTTGAGGAAGACAGGCGTTACATTTATAACTTTTTATTTTGATATCAGAAGTGAGACATTATCACACACTCAAATACTAAATATAAATTAGGTAGGTATCGCCTGAAAGCTAACTTATATAATGGAAAATTAATCAGCCTAGATTCTTAGTCACAGGAACACACTTTGCTTTAAGTAGCAACTACATTAACCCATGTGTTATATATACACACACACACGCACACACACATACACACACACACACACACACACACGCACACACACACACACAGTTCCCTTACGGGGTGGACAAGAAACTGTGCATGTAGCTCAAAAAACAACAAATTGAAATTAATAATAATTATCCTAGATTTTTAGGGTAAGTTTGTTATTATTTCAGGATTGGTTTGGGTGGTTTTGAGAATCCAATGAGAGATGCCAAAACGGAAGAACTGAAAAGTCATGTCGGACATGTGAGTTTTATTATTAGGGGGTGATCAAATATTACGTAAGCACATTTTGAGCCATTTTTAATCCCTCCCCCCTCTTGTAAGCAAAAATAAGCAAATGCTTGACCCCCCCCCCTCTTTGCTCATGTAAGACTTGTCAACTTTTTTTTTATTTGTTCACAGGAATAAGCATTCTATTTTTTATGCCATTTTTACTTATAGCCTGAACAGGTATTAATACGCACGCAATGAAAAAAAAATTTAAAATTCATCTGCAATTTAAAAATTGCTTGTAATTATTAACACAGAGGTGTAAATTAATATTGTGAAATAATTGATAATTAACACTGATATACAATGAATTTAAATGTATTGAACAGGTAAAATTAAAACAAGTTATAACATTATAAAAGTTGAAAAATTTTAATCTACTTTTAATTGAAGTTAAAAAAAAGTATTATTAGTGAATAAATTCATATTATTTATATTTATAAAAAAACACCCTAAACTCCATTTAATCTGATGACCAAGGTCCTTGAATCCATGTGTCAACCCTTTCACTTATCATGTTTCTATTTGGGGGAGGGGGCTAGGTCACTCAAGCTTTGGCTTACTTGTACAGGCTTCTCCACTTCTTCCTCGTTTAGCCACTCAGCAACTTCATTGCTGCCCGAAGCTGCCCAAACTCCAAGCTGCTCGCGATGCACCCTCCCTCAATTTTTCTCATCTTTCTTTGTCTTGCATAAGCATGGTTCTGACCCCCCTTCCCCCTTGTCATCAAAAATAAGCAAAACTCAGACCCTCTCTCCCCCTAAGGTGCTTACATAATATTTGAACACCCCCTTACTTACAAAAGGAAAGTGATTAAATTTTAGTTTTTATTTCTTTATAGAATATAGTTTTTTCTTATATTCAATCACACATTGAACTCATTATAATAGAACTATGTCTATGGCCAAAGAGTATAAAATAATACCAGGCACTCTTTCAGCCAATAGTATATTGTTTGCTTTTTATAGTAATAATTACACTCTAATGAATTCTATTCTGATAACATTGTGAGATTAAAACCACATCTTGTTAAAACTTTCATCTGACTGACAGTGCTGTTATAGGAGTTGATATTGTTTGTATCGTGGCCAAGTGCAAAGTGAGTATATTCACTGTGGGCTTAACACTGCCACCCCGTGATCTATGACTGTCTCCAAGATTATTAGCTCATGAATAGCCCTTATGCTACATGCACTGATAATAATTTTAATATCAATCTGGTTAGTTTGATTTTTTTATCTAGCTTTCTCTTCAAATTTGAATTCTCAAGGATAAATTATTTTCAAACAATTTTATACTCATTGTAAGTAGTAAGACTGTACTGTATGTAACAGTAACAAACAAGTTGACAACTTTGTCATTACATCACTATAAGGTAAAAGGGTAGGGTAAGCTGTAGAAGTATTTTATATGGCATGTACCAGAGTACAATGGTATCTGTATTTTTATACCTAGGGCGTGAAAGTGAAAATGGACGATGAAGGGAACATTCTGGTAAAGCGTGTGTCCAAGAGTAATGTTTATGTGAAGATAACAAGTGCTGGGGAAGAGACCAGTATAGGGAATGATATACTCAAGCTGTCAAACTGTGCACTCGAAATTGACAAGCCTGTTAAGGTAAGCTATTTTATTTTATAACACATTTTAAATGACCTTAAAATTATGTTGTTTTTTAAAATTAAAATTCAATAATTGATTCTTGTGATTGATAATCCACTATTGAAAGAAGTAATGAGGGTGATAAGGTTACCCCATCTAACCTTTTAAAATATGTTATAAAAGGTGTAGATGACATGTAATCAAACAGAGTAGTTGAAAGAAAACTTTATTACTAACTATGTAACTTGATAAATACTTAACAGCAATAAAAACACATTGTCTCACAAATCATATGCCAAAAAACTACTAAAAACAATGGTACCAACAAGCAACAAATTGAATTTCCCCATAAATCCCCTAAATATATATATATATATATATTTACATTTTGACAGAATAGAGTCTGTTCCAATAAACATTGGCTTTTACATAAGTTCCAGCAGACGACGGCCCTTTTCATACTTTGGTTTATTCAACACCTTCGTGTTTGAGCCTCTTGTGGTGTTCAGGATTCTTGGCTACCCAGATTGTGGATTGGTTGTCCTCAAATATATTTACAAAATAATTTTTTTTTAGCATATCTTCAAGAAGACTTTGAATCCAACAAGCTTCATTTGCTGCTCAACTTAAGGCAACATACTCAGAAACCGTGGAAGATAATCCCACACCATTGATTGTTTTTCGGAGCACCAAGAAACGCAGGACCAAAAAATGTTGAAGGTGTTTTAACGCTTGCCATAATTTTTAAGCCTTGATAACGACTGAGTTATCCCATTGATGCACACAAGTCAGGCCTTGATCCCAACATTCTGTTCATCGGACATCTGATTAATTTGTGGCAACTTGTTTCCAACTCTTGACTCTCGAAAATGTCTCACTTAAAATTGTCAATTTTAACTGCAGGCTCCAAAAATGTACATAGTGGTCTGCATTACTCCATATCAACATTTTCAAGAACATTGTAAAATATTATTTATGAGGACTTTCAAGAATTTCTGAATCCAAATTTTGAGATATGTGTATATTAAGATACTCATGAATGGTCTCCATATATTTTATATTGAAACTATTGCATAAAACTCTCTTTAAGAATGCAATCATTTCTTCAGAGTTTGAGCCAATTATTAAAAACGAGGAGATAAATCTTTCTTTTCCTTCATTTCTATAATAGAAACAATAGTCATTTTGATATATTTTAAACCCATTCTTTATCAACAATGAATTGAAATTTTCATTCCAATAGCGGGGTGATTTTTTTCTTTCTATATATAGATTTCTTTAATTTCCAAACTTTGTTGATTCTTGCTTCAATTCTCTTGGGTACTTGTATGAACACCTCTTCTGTTATTTCACCATAATGGAATGCACTTCTTAGATCCATTTGGTAGATTGGAAACCGAAGATGATTAGAGACTGCAAGCAAAACTCGTAAGTGTTGGCATTTTGGCTGCTGGTGCGTATTTATCAGAGATATCCAATTGGTCATTTTGCTGGAAGCCCTTTGCCACCAATCGTGCTTAAATATATCTGATTTTCCAGTTTCACTACTCTTTCTAGTAGATATCCGTCTGCAGCCAATGAATGACCTGTGTATTTTCAGGACGATCCACTTCCATCTAGATGTCATTTTTGCTCAGAGCTTGTAATTCTTGATCAATTGCCAGTTTCCACTGTTCCCATTCAGGATGCTTCATGACCTCTTCAATATTAGCTATAAAACTTGTTTCATAATCTTCAAGCTTAGCAGGTTGTTTTAGTGTAGTTTGGTTTCTGAAAGAGTACCTACTGTCTCTTTCATCAGTTGTTTCAAATTCAACCTGTTCTTGAGACTCTTCTTCTCTTTCGCTCCAATTTCCCCTTCCATTTTCTTTTTCAATTGTTTCTTGTTCAATCTCTTCTTATCCATCATCACGTTCTTGAACATTTTCTTGATTGTTGGTCTCTTTTTGTTCTTTTCCATTTTAACCTTAATATATATCCTCAACTATAGTAAGCTTTCAGGTAGCTATAATAGGGTGGGAGCTGCTCTCCCTCAATTACTACTGGTTCTATCCGCGTTGCAGAATATCACATCACATGCAAGAGAAAATTTGTTATTTGAGGGTAATAAACTTTATAACCTTTGGTGCTATCATCTTAACCAACAAAAAACCTCTTTAACTTTTTCAGTCCAACTTCCTCCATTTTTACTTTGGAATCTGTACAAAAACCTTACAACCAAAAACTTTAGATAAAGAAACTTCAGAGGATGTTTAACCTTTCACCGAACTCTTAGCAGTGCTATTCATAACAAAAAACACTTGCCTCAATGTCTTCAGCCCAATATTTTTGGACATATTTCTTACAACTAATATGGTTACACACCTTTCAACAACAGTACACGTGTCCCATTTTGCCTCCCTATTATGCTGAGGGCTGTATACTACCTTGCGTTGATGCTTTACTCTGCAATCTTCAAGTAGCAGCTTCATTTCTTTATTCACAAATTCCAGCCCATTGTCAGTCCGTATAGTTTGTACCTCAACTCCCAAATCAAGCTTGACAATCTTCAAACATGCCTTCAATTTTACCTTCACTTCTGACTTTTCCTTTAAAATTTTTTTTTCCTGTAGCTGGAAAAGTCATCTCGTGTAAGTATCATGTACTTATACCCTGCCATTGTCTGCAAAGGTCGATATGGGCCAATTCCCCAGCTTTTGTGGTTTTGTATGTACGTGCTGGAAATGGTAGACAATGTTATTTACCATATACACATAGTTCGCAAAAGTGGTTTTCCACTGACAAGTAATCCACCTTGTGTGACTTTAGGAATTTTTTCGAATGGCAAGTATCTTGGTGGGCTAGTTTTTCATGCCAATTAACTATACTTTCCATTTTGTTTGCTGCAAAATTCGCATACAATATATAATCAAATTAAAAATACATTATGAACAGTTTTTCCTGTCTGTTAGCTGTTGCACAAACTTTTCCAATTCTATTTTTTATGATTGGGAAACAGCTCATTTATGTAAGTATAACCATTTATCCCCCAAGCTTCATCTTTCATGTATACTTAATTATATAGCGTTGTTTTCTTCCATCTTGATTCGCTTGAAACGTACAATGAATTTGTGCTATTGGAAGCATAAAAGCCACAACCGAGTCACCGGTGGCTGTGATATCAATGATAGTTGGTATTAGATGATATTCACACGTCCATCACAGACTCTGCTTTAAAATATTAGTGAAGAATGACCCTGAACACGGGACACTCCCTGGATTGCTCAATGGTAGAGCATTGGCGCACCAAGCCAAACGTCTCGGAACATTAACACTTAACACCTCCCCCCCCCCCTTCTCCCAAAGGAGTTATAACAAATATCTCTTGTTTGTGTTTTATATCTTGCTCTACTGGTTGGAATATCCAACTGAATGTTTGACAATCTTCCAGCTGTTTGACATGAAGAAGTTCCAGAACAATGTGAGCAGGGAGCTACATCGTGCATATCCTGATCGACGACGTCTTGAAGTGCAATGTCTCAGTGTTATGGCATTTGTCAAAAATGAACCTGAGCTCCTTGATAGTCCCATTTGGGTGCTTATCATCAATGTAGTTGCCTTAGACATGCTGAAATACAAACTGCCACCTGGTCAGTAACTTGTTCTAGATATCATAGATAGTAGATTTTCATAACACTGTTACTCATTTGGTATATTTATATTTATATTTAGCAAATGATAAAATAAACATTAAAATGTCACTAGTTCATAAATTAAATTATTTTTCAAAACATGTTGGTATTTTTAAAGGTAAAATTTCACTATCAATTAAAAGAGTATAATAATTCGAAATATTTTAACTTACTTTATTAATAATAATAATTTCAATATCCTTTAAACATAGTGCTGGCCAACAAACAGCATTACATTTACATTTACATTAACATTTACAATTAAATTTACATTTAAATTCTCATGTTGTTTCCTTATGGGGTAGGAAAAAAGCTGCAAGTAGCTCAAAAAACAACAACTCTGTACTTAATCCAGCCTCACTAACTTTCTCCACACTTCCCTATCCTTGCATACTCCCTTCTCTTCAACAACATCCATACATCGAGTCATACATACTCTTTTATTATTAAAACTCTTACTGTTTCTCTTTTTCACACATTCGTCTACAACTTTAAGCCACGTCTTACATGGCCTGCCCCTTTCTTTTGAAACACACACTCTACCTTCATATATTTGCTTTTTAACTCGGTACACACTCATCCTCTGAACATGCCCAAACCAACGTAAGACACTTGTTTCACATTGACCTATTGTATTCCCTTTCAAACCGCACTCCTTCATTACTGACTTTGTCCACACAAGTTTTCCTACATATCTGTCTTAGATATCTCGTTCCAACCGCATTCCCCTTGCTCTTGTGTTTCTCCTGACAAACCCACGCTTCACATTTATAAAATTATATTGTTTTAAGACAATTATATATTACAATCTTTGCCTTTAATTACTCAAGAAAACAATAACTAAATATCGATATAAATACTAAACGGAGGTTAAAAAAAAAGCCTACAGTGAAAAGCCATAATTAAAAACAATAAATATTGTCATTAGTTAAATCATTTTTAGTAAATAAAAGATGTGCAAAACATAAAACTAAACATATTTATGATAGGTAAGTTCCTTAAATATATCTCCGAGTTTGGCTCATCTTTTGTGATAGAAGTGGAATTCAACAAATCTAGAATTCTCGCTTTGTATACAATGGTCAATAGGGCTGAGAGAAACCCATTTTTTTACTACAAGAGGTTCGAGATAGATCATGAATACCTACATGGTCAAGGGCAAATCTACAACAAATGTTGATAGGGAAATTATTAACAATAAAAATGGCATCACAATAAAGTCAACGTTATAAAAGAGTTTGAATCTCTAAAAGGTTTCATATTCTGCCTTAATCATAATTAATCCGGTTAGTGAAGGTAAAGAAATTCCAAGCAACCATAATACACTGTTAGAATACAATCAACCTCATTGAACGATGAGGCGATACATTTAATTATGCTGAGTAATTTCAATGAGTGAGATGTTATATGGTGGATATGAAAGTGAAAGTAGAGTTTGTTGTCCTGGGGAACACAAACTGTCTTATCGTGGACCAAGATATTAGTGTCAAATACAAGATTAATTTTCATTGTAAAATATACATTTGGATTTGGTCTTCAATTTAATAATGGAAATTCCATTTTCAAGAGGCCATTGTAAAATTGGCTCATCTTTTGTGATAGAAGTGGAATTCAACAAATCTAGAATTCTCGCTTTGTATACAATGGTCAATAGGGCTGAGAGAAACCCATTTTTTTACTACAAGAGGTTCGAGATAGATCATGAATACCTACATGGTCAAGGGCAAATCTACAACAAATGTTGATAGGGAAATTATTAACAATAAAAATGGCATCACAATAAAGTCAACGTTATAAAAGAGTTTGAATCTCTAAAAGGTTTCATATTCTGCCTTAATCATAATTAATCCGGTTAGTGAAGGTAAAGAAATTCCAAGCAACCATAATACACTGTTAGAATACAATCAACCTCATTGAACGATGAGGCGATACATTTAATTATGCTGAGTAATTTCAATGAGTGAGATGTTATATGGTGGATATGAAAGTGAAAGTAGAGTTTGTTGTCCTGGGGAACACAAACTGTCTTATCGTGGACCAAGATATTAGTGTCAAATACAAGATTAATTTTCATTGTAAAATATACATTTGGATTTGGTCTTCAATTTAATAATGGAAATTCCATTTTCAAGAGGCCATTGTAAAATCTGATTAATGTCACTTTGTAATTCTCCAATATAGAATCTGATTAGTTATTTTGCAATTCTATACAATCTGATATTGAGTTGCTACTTTTAAATAATCATCCACGAGGAGTAAGTAAATACACGAGTTTAAGTATTTACCAATATCATCAATCTACACATTGAAGATGAGTGGTCTTAAATTATAACTCTGGGGTGTACCATAAGGGGATAGAAATGTATTTGAGGTTTGTAAATATATTTTAACAGCAAGTGAATCTATTCTGCAAATTTCTACGGAACTTAAGATAAGTGGGAAGTAGGCCAAAATTACAAAGTTTTGAGAGAATAATACTATGCTGACATAAATGAAAATTCCTTGAGGTGAAAGCATTATTTATCATTGTATAATGATTGTTTCAGTGAAACGTGCGATGGACATAAAAAATAGACCACGTATTCCCATTCCCGATGAAGATCCATACAGTGTGGCTGGAAGTGGGGGCTCATCTGATAGTTCTGGGAATCAAACTGGAACTAATATACCCAATATGGTGGCTGTAACGAGGGAGAGATTGTTGCAACAACAACAGAGATTATTGCAGCGTCGTAATGATAAGCCACCAAAACTTCCTCCTAGGGACACAACCTATTCACACAACATTCCTAAGGTAAGTACATTTTTACTAAAGCTATTCAACCCATCTTTGAACTCATCTCATATTATATATCTCCTTTGTGCTAACCCTTGGGGAAAAACCCCTTTATGGATTTATACATTAACAGAAGGTATTTCCTTGTACCGGAATAACTTCATTGCTAATCTTGTTTCTCCTTGTGAAAGCTAACATGCTCCTCGCAAACTTAATTGCCATGGGCTCCACTATCCTCCTCTAGCTTACATTCAATGTACATGTTTATAATATTTTTAATGCTAATCTATCATAGATAGGGCCTATAGGAAATGTTTATGTGTCTCCAAACTGATTCAAAAGAAATTTAAAAACATCAGTGTGACAAAAATGAGTAAGTAGGAATATATTTTTGTTCCAGCCGGATTATGATGATACTGAGGAAGAAAAGAGCGTGAAATCATTTTCATTATTTAGATCAAAAGAAAAAACTAAGGACAAGAATAAAATTGGTAAGTATTAATAACTTTTCAAAGTATTAATTGATGTGACTTTAATTAGTTACATAAATATTATATACACATTTTGGCTCAGAAAGTTGGTACACCCTTATCAGAGGTCAAGTACGCTATGCGCTTCCTATTTCTCCTTTTTTTTAGCAGCGTGTGTTACTACCCAATCATGTTATATGCTTATTTACTAATTACGCTAGTGGTTTTATGGATTAGGAAGTCAATATTTATAGGAAGTGTGCCAGCATTTGTGTGGAGGGAGAATGGAAAACCATTTTGGAAAAACCTCCCTCAGTACACCGACCAAGATTAGAACCTGGATCTCCCCGTCATTAGCAGTATAGTTTACTGTGAGAGTAGCGTCTTAAACCATGCGGCCACCGACATGGGTTCCTATCTCTGGTAGTAGTATACGTCCATAGCCTAATTTCATCTGGATTAGATGTTTTTTATTCAAATGAATGATGTGGAATCAAAATCATCAGTTTATTGAAGATAAGAATAGTCACCACCTTTCTGGATTGTCTTCATATTTACACTGAGAAAGAAATGAGAGAGGTACAATTTAAAAGAAATGTACCAATACTTGCATGGAGGGTGAGTGGGAAACTGTTTAGGATAAATCACTTAAGTACATCTGTTAGTATTATAAACTGGACCTACCCATTACCGGTGAAACTAGATCAGACAAGACTGGCACCTTAGTCCATATATAAACTAATATGAATCAAGACATGTGAATTGGCCTTGGGCCGAATAGGTTTGTATCGATGCTCTGTGGGACCGTGTTTATGATTATGCACCATTAAGTATGCATTGTATGTTAGCCTTTATGCAGTGATCTACTAAATAAATAAAGCTTAAGTATTCTAATATTTGACAGATGCATTTAATAAGAGCACAGCTGTTCCATTCATTTACCCACAGATGAGAGTGAATTGTTGTTGACCTAAAGCTGTAATATTATTCAAAAACTTACATTTAATTCAACAATGCTCTCATCAACATTGGTCTTATATAACAAGGTTAATCCTAAAATTGTTGGAGCTGCATTTTACCAGAATTCATCTTTTCAATAAGACTTGAGTAACTGTCCCTTTCATGCTCTTTGGAGAACTCGCTTCAGTGGCCGAATGGTCTAAGGTGTCAATTGTCTTCTTTTTTTCTTTTCCCACTTACTAAAGTTTTGTTTTCTTTTTCTATTTTCTGTGATAATTCTGCAAAGATCAATTAATCTTGGTATAATTGCTCACTCCCATTTGCCCAGGTTGATCAATAGCAATGGGATAAATAATTATGCGCCAAGAAATAGGAGTGAGCTGATTGATGGATATCTTAAATTTAAATTTATAGTTTGCATCACAATCCATTTCTTTAATAGTTTGTGTGATCCATATCTATAAAGAAACCTTTAATATATGTCCGCACATTGATCTGATGGTTATTATCATTGCTGTAGTTATATGGCATATTACCACAAAGTGGCCATCATTGCTGCACCAGTGGTTATATCCAAGTGTGTGCTAAATATTAATTGAATGTTACAGATGATCCCTACTACTGTGGACTGCGTGCACGTGTCCCCAAGTTTGTCAACTTGAAGAAAAACAAAACAGATGGTGGTCCTCTGAGCCAAAAAGCTCCTTCTTTCCAACCACCTCATCCTAATGGTGGCTCTATGTCTCTTCATCCGCTGCATAACCAGCTTCCACCCAAATGGCATGCTGGAAGCTTCGACTCTGGGATGGGTGTGTACAGTTCGTTGAAAACACTGCTAACCCCTCAAGACTGAGGCATGCATGGCCAGGGTATGGGCACTCCCACCATTCTGTTATAGCATAACCAACCTTCACACCTTAAATAACGGATTCCTTGTGTTTAATTATCTACTTGAGAATATGCTTTTAGTCGTTTTATTTTCTAATATATTCATTTTTTCCACCTTGTCTTACAACCTTACCAGGCTATTAACGTTTAGTGAAAATAATAGGGTAGGGATGGGGAGGTTAACATTTAGAATAAGTGTACCAAAATTTGCATGTGGGGGAGTATTAAACACATAATTTGAAACTCTTCCTCGCCGTCGCCAGCAAACCAGACAAGACAAGCTTGAATTTAAGTCCACAAGCCTACTGTCGCAAGCTGTGTTTTATTGTTTACTTTATTGGGAAATGTTATGTTTAGGAGTATGAACATATGGTTGAGTACTACTACAATTCATGATCTAAAATCAAGCTTATAATGTATTATGTGTTGTGTTTGATACCAAGAGTAGAAGATAGAGAGCCACATTGAAAAACTTTGATGTGTTTAATATACATGATTATAGCGTATATTATAATGTACATTTGTTTTAATGATATATAATCAGATTTAAAAATAAATAGAAAGATGTTGCCTTATCATAAAACATCATAAATTAAATCAATATTTTACAGACAAGTAGGTGGCTGTCTATTAGTTTATAAACCTATGCTTAAAACTATTAATCTGTAATCACTCTTGCCACAGACTAGATTTTGACTCAACTAAGATTCATCCCAATGTCACGCAAGTCATTGTTTGAGGCTTAGCCTCTCAATGCCTCCAGATACAGCAAAAGCCTAGACTATTCTATTTATGATAGTATTAGACACTGCAAATTTAGAACCTTAAATTTTAATTTCACTAAATCAAGAATAACTCCATAACATTCTGTATTATTGGTCCACAAAGTTAAAAATATCCTACCAATTGTATGACTATTCTTGTTATTAGTAGATGTAGAATTTTTATTTAAATATAAAGATTTGTGAATGCTTGATATTTAGGTAGTCCTTATCAATAGTAGAATTAAATTCCCTAGTTTTCATTAAAAAAACTAATTTAGTTTAAAAAATCAACTAACCTTAATTTTAAACCTCTTGTGCACCATTTATTTACCAGTTATTGAATGATATCTAATGAAAGGGTGTCGGTTAATATAATAATAACAACAACAACACTAAAATCCTATGAGCATGACTGCACCAGAATTGTAATATAATCAACAACATGATTGACAATATATTTCAACCAGATATGCTGAATATAATAATAATAATAATAATCATCATCATCTGTTTACAGCTTGTAGCCGGGTCATCTCAGGAAAATGCCTCCAGCTTTCTGTAGACTTCCCTCTTTCTTCTTCCTTTAATTACTTCGATTCTTCTCCCTTGCGGACTTTTTCCTAGATAACATTATCTCCATCGTTATCTTTGGTATTCTCACCTTTTCCATCCTCATTACATGACCATACCACCTCACCCTTGCTTCCTCTACTATCTTATTCCCTGTATTTTAAATATTTCTAGGATAACTTCATTCCTAATCCTCTTTCTCCTTGTGACAGCTGACATGCTCCTAACAAGCTTCATTCTCGTGGACTTAACTTTCCTTGTCTCTCTTACATTCAATGTCCATGTTTCTGTTGCATGTGTGACTATGTGTACAAAGAACGCCCTATACTGCACTTCTTTATCATTGCACACCTATAAAACCACTCCCCCTGCTGCCCTCTTATTATTAGATTCTCTTTATTCCCACCCTTCACCTCAATTACGCTTCCAAAATATATTATATTCAGTACCTTTCTCAGCTCTACTAAATCCAACCTTATAACTTTATTAGGCCTCACACTATTTCTAGTAATTACCATCTCTTCACACTTTGTCATGCTAAATTTAATTTCTCACTCTTTCACTTTCTCATTACATTCCTGTAGCTGTTCTTATAATTCCTCTTCCTTCTCCTCCCATACCATCAAGTCATTATCAAACATCATGACATGGGTTTCATTCTTTCCTCCCCGAGTTTTCCTGCCACTTTATTCATGAACATTTCCATTACCATTACAAATATGGGTAGTAATAGAGCACTCCCCTTCTTCAATCAATTTTTTATTTGGAGCTACGCTGTCCTTCCACTCTCCGTCTTAACATAACTCCTCTATACACTTCGGCCTCCTCCATCTCTTTCCAAACTTTATTTTTATCCATACTATCAAATGCCTACTCTACTTCCATAAATACCATTTCCAAGCATTTCCCATATTCACACCTTCTTACCATCAGCTGTCGTATGGCATATACAGTCTATTGTAAACCTTTATTCCCTAAATCCGTGCTGTTCCTCTCTCCACCTTCCTTTCATTTTCTTTCCTATTCTCTTTGCTTGTATCTTCTCACATATTTTTGTACAGTGGCACATCAGCGTTATCCCCCTATAATTTGTACACCTCTTCCTGTCTCCTTTCTTAGAAATCAGAACTAAAATTCACTTCTTACATTCTTCCGGTACTCTGTTCTCCTTACATATCACTCTCAGCACCATGAATGTAGGGAGAATTTAATTTGGAAGGGGTTTCTAAATCGTAGGTTTATGACATGATGCCAGCAAATTTTAAAAATTGGATGCCCTTATATTCACCTGGACATTTTTTGAAAATTAAATGCCACCAAAAGCTTTTGGAGCTGATCCTTGACTGGCAATTTTTTGAAAAGTGAATGCCTCTATAAGTTATTTGAAGTTTGATAAAAGGCCATATTTAGGTTTCATTTTAAAAACATCAGAAAATTTGGGGAGGAGGAAGTGTTGAACTACATAAATCGCCCCCCTCACTACGCACATTAACAGCACCCTGTATGACTATTTCATGCTTCTCCTGCAGCTCTTATCATTTCTACTGTTAGTTTGACCACACCAGGTGCTTCCCAGTTTCATCCTCTTTAATGCATCCTTCACCTCTTTACATCTGGAACACTACCCCTCCTTTTCTGCTAATTATTCATGCTCCTTGACGTGTTTAGTTGGCAGCTCTGTTGAAGAGCGTGAGGCGACATATGATCTGTGACAAATGATGATCTTTAACAGGTGTCGAATATCGAGATGAATCATGATTAATGTACTTATTTAACAAATGCTAGATTAAAGTTTTAATTATATTAAACAAAGTGAACTATATTTATCGATTATTAAATCGTAAGTGGTTTGGTATCAAGATACAAGGTCATTTAACCATTTATCATGAAGCATAAGTATCATTCAGAACATTACACTCCTCTGCTTCGTTCTCATTCATTTCCTCTTCTGGGTTGAACATTTTCTTAAAATATTCCCTCTAAAAGTAATTTTTCTCTTGTCTTCGTTGTTCTTCCTTATTCATCCATCATTCTAACTTCTTGTCTTTTCTCTCTTTCTCTCTTCTCTTTATTACCTTGCTATATAACAAATTCTTACTTCCTTCTACATTCCTTTCTAGCATTTCTGTCCATTTTTACATCCAATTCTTCCTGGCTTCTGATTCCACACGCTCAATATTCTTCCTCTGTTTCCAAATTCCTATTCTTAAAATTCCTTCTGAATGTTTTATTCTTCTCCTCCACTGCTTCCTTCACTCTATCATTCACCAGATTGTCTCCTTCCACTTCCTCTTATCACTTGCTCCTCCCACATACCTCCTCTGCAGCCCCAACCAAATATTTTTAAACCTTTCCCAGTCCACTTCTACACATTTCATATGATCCTTGGGCATTAAGCTCCTTGCCTTCTTAAATACCATTATCTTTCCTCTTCATTTTTAAGCCTCCACATCCTTATCTTTATATATTGTTTTCTTACTTTTCTCCTACATTCCCATTCCACTATATCTGTCATCAGTAACCTGTGGTCACTATCTAAAGACACTCTTGGTATAATGTTAACCTTTACAGTCTGCCATTATTCCTTCAATTTTTCTTTCTCTTCGAAGGAGCACCCAACTTGTGGTGCATACACCTGCAGAAATTCCGTTTGTTTCCCTTTTTCCATAATTATCATTTTAATCTTTCGATCACCGATCCACTCCACCTCCACTTCCCACCCTATCCTCACTACCACCCTTACACCATTTCTCCTCCCTTAATCATTTTCCATCCAGTTTAAAGTGAATCTTCTATTCACCTCTACACTCCACTCTCTCTCCACTTAGTCTCAATCAATTCCAGAATCTCCAGACTCCTCTCAATCATCTCCACAATCTCCTCCTCTCTTCCAGTAAGTGTGCCTATATTCAGAGTCCCTATTCATAGCTCAGGTTTTATTTTCAACCTGGTATTTTACTTTATTTTCTTTAGTGCTTTTGTTTTCTTCGGATACTGACTTACTAATACAAATCTTGTCGCGGCCTACCCTTGAGTAGTGGGGCTGACACTTATAGGTCCTCAGGTAAGCCTTCTTTTGGTGGTAGCCTTTCATAACAGAGGCTACGGGTGCCGATAATGATTTAGCTCACTATTACCAACCATCTCACTCTCAGCCCACCCAGCCGTGAGCCAACTGTCATGCATTGTTCCACACTTATTAGTTTTGGCCCTGAACAGTCTCTTGTCTGCACCTGACCTTACTTCCCCTGGGGTTCAACCCAACTTATACCAGGTTACTTAGGCTTCGGGGTACACCACTTGGCAGTGAGAGCAGGATTGAGTAGGAGAGGCTAAGCGGGCCCCTCTGGGTGGGTTCCTTGTATTGTTGTATGTCACTAACTAGATTCTACCACATACATTGAAATACACTAAATAAGTGATGTAATAAAAGCTAAATGGACGGTATGATAACCAAACTTATTGACATGAAAATGGGGGATGGAGTATATAGTCACTTCGAAATTTCATGTTTTAACAAGCTTTTAAAAAATACATAAACATGAATATTGAAACATATTTAAGGTCCATTGTCAAATTTTAGAGTGTGTGATACATATGCAAACTAAGACTAGATTGAACCTTTTCACAAAATTGACTTCATGGCCTTTTATAGGCAAATATTATCATTATCATCATCATGTAGGTATACATGTCCCTTCTCGGGCCTCTTGTAATCCAAAATTATTTTCTCTCAACAACTCTTACAATGGTATCCCTATAGCCATTGTAGTCACAGTTCTTATTCCAGATTTGTCAAATTCGACTTTTATCATGAAAAAAAAAGCCAAATTTGGAGAGTTATTTAAGGAAATCCCTTATAAATAATTTAACCTGTAGAGGTTCGGCCTCGAATATTTAAATTTACACTGTTCTGATGTTTTTATTTGATTATTGTTATGCTTTTGAAATATTTATCCTTTTACTACTTTCAAGTTATTTATTTATTATTTTTATCATATATCATTAATAATTATGTCCTTTTTTTTAATTATTCATCATTATGTATAATTGTTTATTTTATCTTATTATTGTACGTGTTTGTTAGGTAGTTGTGTACTTTTCAGTGCTGGCCTCTCATAGGTCTCACAATTATTATTATGTGTTTCGTCTCACAACAGGCCCATTCCTTTTGTCAGTGAACATATTTTATTTATTTATTTGTATCTATTACCCGTTCAGGTTATATGCTTGATTACCAATTACTCTAGTGTGTTAGAAATTGGGAAGGTTGAATTCAGAGGAAGTGAACCTGCATTTGCGTGGAGGGAAAGTTGTAAACCATTTAAGAAATACCACCTCAGTTCACTTGACCGAGATTCAAACTCTGATCTCCCCGTCCTTGGCAGTCTAGCTCAAAATAAAACTAGCGCGTCAGCTAATTACACCACCGAGGCGGGTCAGTGAACTTAGACCACCAAAGCCCTGTTTTTTGCCTTCTCTTTGATCTCCCATAATTTTCTTCTTCCCTTCAAGTCATCTAGTATTTGAATCCTCCTCCTTCCTAAGCTCCTCTTTCCCTCAACCTTTCCTGCTATGACGTGACGTTGTGCAGAAGACAGTCCTTCCTAAAGATGTATCTGATCCAGTTTGCTTTGTGCCAAAGAATAATATCCAAAATGGTTCTCTTCTCAGGACTTCATTTGTCACCTGATCTTATCAAGTCTTCTCCAGCACCACATTTCAAAGCTTTCTAAGTATTTCTTTTCCATCTTCCTAATAATCCAAGTTTCTGCTCCATACACTGTGATTCTCCAAATGTGGCATTTCATCAGTTTCTTCCTCGGTTCCAAACTTAACTTCCTTGACTTCCAGCAATCTTTCTGAAATTATTCTCAGCATACTGATGGAATCTCTTGTTCATTTTCCTTTCCTGAATCCAAATTTCTTAAATTGTATAAAAGTTCTTAAACCACAAAATGTATTTTTCTCAACCAAAGACCATTGGTAAAAGAAGTACTGGATATGTGTTTTAACTGGTTATTATATCAGTAATATTTTGACCAAAAGCAAATATTTAAATATTAAGAATAATAGTTGTGGATTTAGTTTTCAATTCATAGTTTTAACTACTTCCCCTTTTTTTAGCAATAATAATAATTATCATAATTTATTTATAAACTTTTAATACAGAAATAAAACATTGTATTTACTGCATATCATAATATATTCATAATACATAAAATGTGTTCTACAAGCTCCCTAATAGCCATTCTTAGTTAATTGACATGGACTATCATTGTTTACTTTTAACAATCCTAAACTACTTGATAATAAATAATATTTTATATCAACTAATCTGCTGGAAATTTAAAATTATTTAGTATATCATAGTGACTAAACTAAAGTAAGGGCATGTTGAATTTAGTAACCTATTTACTGGCATGACCCAACACTCAATTTTATGCATATGTTGTTACAGATTCTGAAGTTTTAGACCACATCTATGGGCGTCTACCTATCCCCACTCGTGGTTACATCCCTAAACCTATGCCTCGAACCATGTACATTGGGGAATGGGAATAAAACCTTACAAGAAGGAAGTGCTCATTATTTTTTTATGAACGCTACTCCAAAGGGAATGGAATATTCATAGTTTCTTTTAAGGCTCTTATTTAGAAGTCTCTAGAAACATAATGACTCATACTCAAAACCATTTAAGACGTGACTTTGTGGTGCTAATATTTTGAATAAGGAAATTTGACTAAATGTAATCTTTTCGTGAAATGGTTTTTGGTTGTAAGAACTTTACTGCCTATCCTCTGAAGAAAGCTTTTATTACATGATTTTATTAAATTTAGTACATGTGATATATTAACATTATTATTATTTTACCATTTCAACTGCTTCAAGGGAAAAAATCATGTTGGAATTTTAATTATTTATTCATAGAGAACTAATAATAGCTATCATGTAAATAAAAACAATTTCAAACTAAAGTAGTATTGGAGGGATTTTTTTGTTACCACAAACCTGCTCTTACAAGCAATTTGATAAAATTCACATTTATGCAAATATACAAAAGAAAATGTTTATAAATGTGTAAAAATAAATGGAAGCAGGGACATAAGATCCAAACAATATATTTAAATGCTGTAAATATTTCTCAACAATATCTTTAATATAACATTGTTTATTGAATATTTTAGCATTAAAAACATATATATATATATGCTACATATTTAAAAGACAATTATGAAATTTTCTAAAATGTAGTTTTAATTATACATTATTTGTAAGAAAAGTACATATACAATTATAATATGACTATTTAACTTAAGAGTATACTTTGAATGTGTTTCTCAGATTCAACCAATCCATTATATAATATTGCGTGGATAATTATTATAAATTATGTAAATATGTAACAAGGATTTATTTAAGAAACTAGTGTTCAGAACAGGCTCTGGACGTTTCTGGTGTATGACAAATATCGATGTTTTCCCGTTAGGATAGATACTTAATAGAGATGGGCCACTCGAATCTTCGAATCCTCGAATCCACCGAATCCTGACAAGTATTCGAGATTCGAGTATTCGGTGTTTTACTGGATTCGATGATCGAATCTTTCACCTCATAAACAAAGTATAATATGTTGAATTCAAAAATTACTTAGTTAGGCCTACTTGAAAAGGACAATTTAATCCGTAATAATTATTTTGTCGGACGAAAGAGATAAACATGAATAAATTTATTTTTTTTAAACAAAAAATTGTTCGGTGTGGAAAATCTTACGTGCTTAGTACCCTAACCTCCCATCCGTATGGGAAACTTGGACTCGACCATTTCATCACATGCTCACTTCTAAAATTTTCACCTCACGAAGAATATTGTAAATATTTTAATAAACACATCAAAACTCTTCATAAACTGAAAATCAAAACTAGAATTACAAATAAACTCTAAATAAACTAAACAAATTACGGCTTTTTTTTTAACCCAAATAAGAACACATTACGGATTATACATAGTCAGCCGCCATTACACACGATATAGTCAGTCGCCATGACGTATATTATGTTTACTCGCCCGAGGGATGATTAAAATAATGATACTGTTAATTCTTACTACCCAACTGGTTTTAATTATCTACAACTATGTAAAGAACCCCAATTTATTGCATACGATCCTTAAGTTAGACATGTTGTTGGGTTTCATGAAAAGTAAATACTGTCAACAGTCAGTTTATTCATCCCTACCGGCGTACGTATCGTATATCGATTGTTTGTTTAAAATCGATTCAGGTAATCTGATCACTTAGTAAGCGCTCTCGAGTTTTAAGAATCAAATAACGACTTGCTAATCCATTATTTATTTTTAAATCGATTTTAACTTAGTTCTTATTATTTCTTTTAAATATGTTATTGAAGTAATTGTGGAAATATTCAAACGTAGTCCTGCCTTATAAAATGGGAATGAACAGATTGTAGTCGAAAATATGTTCGTGTTTTAAATAGAATGTATTCTCAGAAATCGATATATCGCAAGAATCGAAATATATTTGTTTTCTACGCAAAAATAGATAATGGGTATAAAAGAAAATAATAATAAAACATACTTAAGCATCATTGAGTTCACTATTTCCAATCAATATTTAATTGTTAAGCACGTTGTTTTAGTCTTTATTAAAATATCTGTTTGTATTTTTATTTTTGTTATCTTAATACAATAAAATATCCTTTATTGATGATTAAAGTTGATCAAAGGATAACTAGGCCTAATCTGTTTATTTCACATGTTTTCTAGAAACTTAACCCATTCTAACAACACTTTTAAAAATAACTAAAAGACACTCAAATTTTGAATTATTTGATTTTTAAACAATAATATGAGTCTAGATTGTTTAATTTGGCTGGATTTTAACCTATATTTTGGGAAAGGGGGGGGGGTGATTATAATTGAAAGCATGATTGAAATAAACCTTAATTCACAGTTTAGGCCTATATTGTGTAATAGAGGTCTATTTATAAATCATTAAAATTTATAACAATTTGCTAGGATTCGAATTCGATATTCGAGATTCGAAAATAAAATGTGGATTCGGATTCGAGAAATAGTGGATTCGCCCCAACTCTAACACTTAACAATGTTATAAATAGCTACCCCTTGCACTCATGTTTATAAAAACCTCAGCTACACAATCAATATTCAAAACCTAAACAAAATTAATAGTCTCATAACTAGGATGGGCCCTTGAACCCCTAAGGATATTCAAGGATTCAATAAAATTTCAGATTCAAGACTCAAATCCTTAATAAAAGTATTTTTTTTTTAATTTTTCACGTGAAATTTGTTTTAGAGTTCTAAAAGTGCTCATTGGTGGTTCAGGACCAATTATAATTATAGGATGAACTCAACAACCAGGCCCCAGACAAGTAATTTAACACTTAACTGAACAAATGAACATTATAATGAATAGCCTAGAAGAAATAAAGTTAACATTTAGTTACTACATGTATTTTATTTTATAATAATGAAAGTTGGCAAAAAACAAAGGAAAAGGAAAAATAAACTACTAAGAGTAAATTTGATGAAGAAAGCCCACCTAGGGAAAGAGTAAAGATGTGGGAAGAATCCAATGCACAAAGGTGACATCTTCTTCCTTTCTTCTGTCTTCTATAGAGGATGGAAGGAAGAAGATGTCACCTTTGTGCTTTGGATTCTTCCCACATCTTTACTCTTTTCCTAGGTGGGCTTTCTTCATCAATTTTACACTCAATAGTTTATTTTTCCTTTTCCTTTATTTTTATCAATTTCCATTATTGTAAGATTATTTATCCACTGGGCCACCTAATTTTTAAACATATTTGTATTTTATATAATTCTATTATATTTTTATTTACTCTCATGATCATAATGTTTTCCAAGATTCAGAATCAGATTCGAGGTTTTGGATTCAAAGGTAAATTGGATATTCGTATTTGAAAAATAACTGATTTGACCCAACTCTACTTATAACAAATGTTATATAAATATATGAGAGAAAAAGTATGCACATAACTTTGTAAAGGACATAAACAATATTATACTATAAATATAATCCACATGTGTATTTTCAATTCAATCTATAAATTAATAATAAATGAGCAAATTTTTTTTAAAAAAAATTCTCAAAATGAGATATGACTGTGTAAAAAAAATGTGCAAATGCCTACTCTAATCCATACAGTCGTCCAAGAGTACTCATTGCATCACTCAAGAGTAAGCACTAACAATAAATGCACATGAATGAGCCTTGACAATCAAAATCAGAACATTCTTGATGCCACCAGGCTCCATACACTCCACATTGTACCCTATCCTCTTCATATGACTCTCCACAACCTGCGTAAAACGTTTCTTCCTGAGGTTCGTCAATAACATGCGTGTCCTTTCGAGGCAGTGGATCCAGCTTCTTGGATTTTGATGGTCTTGATAAGTCAAGTAATTTATTTTTGACGCTTGACTTTTTTATTCCTGCCAGTTTTATATTTTCTTCTCTTTCAGTCTTTCCTTTTTTTCTGAAACATGTTTTTGTATGGAGATGATGACAAAATTTCGAATTTTTGTGCTGGTCTGCTTTTTTTTTAATGCAGACTGTTTGGAAGTGGCTGGATTAACATTACACTTATATTTGCATTTTCATTCGCATTTGAGGACGAACATGGTGTTTTAGCGATTGTTGAACCAATTACTGGTGATGCAAGCTGGAGATAATTTTTTTGCTGCATTATAAAGTCCTTATATCACTTTATTTTTTGGGCTGTCAAGTTTTGTTGGCGTTCTCAACGTTCTTGAAAGTCACTTCTGATGGGGCATAATATTCTGTTGAATAAATTTTCGGAATATAGGGGTGGATCTCTGTTGATGAAAAAGCACATTTAGCTTTTTGAATACTGGTCGCTCTAGTGTATACTGCTTGGAATAGTCCAGCGACATGCATCTGAGTGACCACTTTTCCTGGATTATTGAGCATTCATTTTTCTACATCAGTTGCACAAGCAGATTTTAAAGGACCAAAGAAACCCTTGTCAAGGGGCTGTAACATGAGGCTGGCACGAGGTGGCAAAGAGAGAAGGGTAGTTAAATTATTTCTACAGAAGAGCCTGCTGGAAGAGAGCAGTGAGACATGTGGTTGTCCAAAATCAAAAGGCTTCGGTTGTCCTCTGTAGGCTTAATGTGTTGTGCAAAATGCCTTACCCAGCCAATGAAAAGCTCTCAATTAATGTAGCCAGATTCTGAGATCAATGGGAGGGTTGCTACAGGAGCATCACTAAACAATTCTGGCTTCATATGTTTGCGCGGAAAGATTAAGGTAGGTGGAACGGAACTGCCATAGGCACTTACATAACAGACAGCAGTTAACAGTCATCCCATCTCCCCTAAAGTCACTCTACATATAAGTTTCTATCCTTTTGGGGAAAATACTTTTGGAATCTTGTTAGGAACAATTGATATACTGGATTCATCCATATTGAATACTCTATGGGGTAGAAATTTGCCTTCTTAATAACCTTTCCTCAAGTTATCAAAGAATATTTGACACTGAGTTTTGTTGAACCCCATTACTCGGCCTACACTGCATTGTTTGGAAGTGCAAAGCGAAAGACCTCTTCTCTCACAAAAACCAGAAAGCCAGTCTTAACTTGTAAGTTTCTTCTCTCTGTTGAATCTAGTGCTGCGACCCTTTAACTCAGCAAACTGGAAAGCTAGTTGCATAAGTTGTTTTCTTCTCGATTTATAAAACCAAGTGGCCAAGTCTCGGCAGTGCTTTGCAAGCTCCTGCTCCATTTCCTCATTGAGCACTTTTTAAATCTCCCAAGTGAATATGGAACTGTTCCCTCAAAACAGAACAATTACAATCTAGCAAGAATACCGGTGTGGAAAATTGGTTGAAGAAACCATACATTTCGATTTATGTTTGAAAATATCTATGTTGAATATCTAAATAGTAAATATCATAAAATATGTTGAACAAATACAAAATATTTGAATAATAATTTTATTAATTTAAATTTAATAAGATAAAACTTTATTGTATGGTATAAAAATACTCACAACTTTTAATCTTTTTCTTAGAATGCATTAATCAATGCCTTAAGTTTTAGAAACTTGTCTCTTGCTCTCTCGATTTGCAATTCTACACCTTGTTTCTTCCAACGTCTCAACAGTAAATACTAGTTTTCTTCTAATCCTTCTGGTATACTTTCCCATGGTGAGTTCTGCTAAAATAGTTATGAAAGTTTAGGTAATTAATAAGTTTTATAAAAAAACAAGTTGGGAAATTTAAATATTTTCTTTAGTAATAATAATATTAATAAAATTGTAAATTATATATAATTAATGGAAAATATAAAGATTAGCCTATAATCATAATTAATATCATTGATAATAATTATGATCAACAATACGTACTTGGTAGATAGAGTAAGCAGAGTGTGCAATACCTTATACAAACGTTCACCTACCTCCCTACCCTATACAATGTCGTTATATAACTAATGTCCTTTGTTAAAACGTGTTAATTAGAATAAAAGAATACACACATACTCTTAGCCGCCTTCCAAATGCATCTAGTTGCTCTCTATTGTCTTAATTAACGTGACCTACGTTATTTAGCAGCACATTATGGACTAAGTCTGTGATGACACACTGTGTTCTACATTATAACTATATAATTGTATTGATAAAAAAATGTATCCAATAACTGTTATTGTTTCTCTTTAGTTTATAGCGCGGAAAATTACATTCTAAAGTGAGAAAATCATTTCTTACCTGTCAATCAAACAGGAATTTGATAAGACAAAATACACTCGGTTATCGTTGGTGCTTAGACGGCTGCGTACCCCTCACCTGCCTTATGTGACATCTTGAGTTGTATTACATGTTACTATGCTAGAAATGAATTAGGATAATTAATTAAAAATAGTTTTCACCTACTGGTAGAACAAACGCCCACAACATGATGGAATCTGAGTGGAGTCAGAAATAATACTTGGAGACACAGGTTTTGTAGGTTAGGTGACCAATGGGCGTGCTTCATTTTTTATTCGTCTATCATGGTAGCCAAAATAGTACGGTATACTTATTTACACAAAATATGAATAATGCTGGCTATTATAATATATATTTGAATCACAATTTAAGTTAATATGCCACTATATAATAAATAGCTATTTAAGAAAAATTTCTGAGTTTTTTGAGGTCTAATTTGTAATATATTGTAGAAGGTATAGGAATAAATAAAAAGGGACAAACATAATATGGCTTTTATAATGAAAAGGGAAACAAGGTTCACACTTCACACTGCTGCCACTGGACAACGACAAAGACAAACTTTGTCCAATGGCAGCAGTGTAAATTGTATTATTTTCATTATAAGAACCATATTGTGTGTGTACCCTTTTATATTTATCTACTTTACCTTCTACGATTTATTAAAAAATAAATGTTTTGTGAAATATTCTTATCCCACAAAGAAATTATTAACCTTTTCGGTACTAGCATTTTAAAAACGAGAATTCATGCACCGACTAGGTTATGAAGCATACTGGGGATATTAAGGTATCTGTCTATGCCGATGGTTTTAGAAATTATGGGTGTCTACAAAAGTCTGTCCGTTGACCAGTACTCTTATATCATATTTTTTTTATTTCTAGCCATAAGCATGGTTACTTATAAATGTAATAATTTAATCTACATCCATTGTTTTACATCGTTTCAAATTTGAACCTGGTGAAGAAGAGTTGTGGGGGAAACTTGTTCATAATATCTATTAGTTTCAACTACAACAATTTCAGGTGTAAGAAGTGATTTAAAATAACACACAATTTCAGTCTCATTGGTAAAACTATTAGACTGTATGCCGTAATAATATTAGAATCATCAAAATGATGAATGATAGGGTTGAATTCATTGTCAGACTATGTTACACTATCAATTATTAAAGGTTTATTTTCCCTTAGCTTTTTTTCGTCATCTTGTCGGTTGATTTGTAAGTTCGTCAGTAGTCTGTATAGAAATATGTATGTTGGGTTTGATATTATAAGGTAGTTCTTCACGTAAAGTAACGCCATTAACAATATCGTTAGTATCTAATTCGTCCTCATTTTCAGAATAGTTATCACTCCTAAAATAACTTTATTCAGCAACAAATTATGCATTTAATAAAATTTCATTGATTTCATTTTCATTAACCACACGATCCACGGAAAACTGGAAATAAAACTAGATTACATCTGTGACAGGTTTGCCATAGTTGTTTATGCACGATTGTTAATTTCAGGTCAGTGGAAACATGATTTTCATGGTGGTGTTTTCTGTAAACTTCAATATATCGATAGTGTTAATAGTTAATTCTAAAGCCAAAAGAATGCAGCACATGTTTGTAAAATAATCATATTTGTCACGCTAGTGCGATGATAGTACTCCACTGGCAAAACTTGATGACTTGCTTGTGCGACATTAGGTTGAATAGGTAATTTGATGCAGTCGCGTGTGTGCGGCACCAATCCTGAGTAGGTTAAATGTAAACTTAAAATGTTTATTTCTGAAACCAACACGAACCATCCACTACAAAAGATAAACTTAATCCATGAAAATATAATAATAGTAGTGATAATGCTTATCATAAAAAAAGTGTTCTTCAAGCCTATTAATCCTCAAACCCTTTAAAAGATTCGAGAATTTGCCAACTTGGCAGATTTAAAATTCAAGGAAAACTTATGAAATCAGATTGTTATTCTACTTAACAGAATTTGGATGTGTGGGTTAGTGTCTTTAAATGCTACACTGAACCAAAATTATAAAACATTGAAGCAAGAGTGATTGGGTGCTGTCCTATATCTTACCCAACCCCCTTTGGATACATTTTAGTAATTATTAGTACTAACATACCATGGAAGCACATGAAGTGTAAGTAATTCATAATTCGCTACAGGAGCTGTCTTAGGCCCTATTAATAAATGAAATAAAACTTGCATAAAAATATCATACACATAAAAATGTTTTCTTTCGATAAACTAACCTCTTTTGCCTAAAGTGTTTCCCAGGACTCGTATTTGAAAGAAATGTAGATTTGACAATAATATAGTAAAAATCACTGTTCACTGATCACTGTTGATTATCTTTGGGTTAAGTCTTTATCTTTGGAATAGCTTTCTGTTAACATAGGCAACTCTATATTATATTGTGAGAATGTACTGTTGTTGGGTTGGTATCATTGTTTAATGTGTTCCTCCTTTGTTCTATAGCTTTGTTTATCGTTCTTCAAATGAAAGTGTTTTGAAATTATATTCGGCTTATTAGTTTCACGTTTAAACTGATATGCATAAACCTGAGTACTCTTGACATTTTCTGCAACTATAATATTTTATAACTATAAATTTTAAAACAATATAAAATAAGTTCATCTGATACATTCTCATACGCTCAAATAGGAAAATGTGCCAGATAAATATGAACTCTCTGTTTACCTGGAAAGCTTACCTTGCTTGTTTCCAATGGTATAGCCCACAAGAAAGGGTCATAGTGTAGTCGGCAAAGCTAAGACTGATACTTTGTTAGGTATCATCTGCTGGTAACTGACCAAGGACACCCTCCCCGAGTTAGCCACTGAACACAGATTCTGAGAGCCAGCGCTAGATAGTGTTGCCATGAGTTTGGACTAAACTAATTAAAATATTCATGTTTATTTTAAGTGTGTCTGGAGGAAGACCCTCACATATAATTTTCTGTATAGTTTATGTAACGCATTGTTTCCTCTGTGTCAACAGGTAATATAAGATATAATCAGTGTATGTGTTTACTGTTTACTTTATGTAATTTGAGTACTTCGCTAGGATCTTGTAGAGTTGTCTACATAAATATAAAATGAACAAATTGTTAGAAAGAGTAGGAGGAGGAGGATTGATAGGAGACTCATAGTCATAATCATCAATAAAGCAAAATAATTCAAAAATGAGGTGGCCCAATGGCTAGATAATTTTATAATAAAGGAAATTGATAAAACTAAAGAAAGAGGAAAAATAAACTACTAAGAATAAGAATAAATTTGATGAAGAAAGCCCACCTAGTGAAAGAGGAAAGATGTGGGAAGAATCCAATGCACAAAGATGACATCTTCTTCCTTTCTTCTGTCTTCTATAGTAGAAGTAGTCACACACACATTTTAACACAAATATAATATTTCTGCATTGTTGCCTTTATCAAACACAAAGAAGAAGAGAGTACAAGTAGTTTATTTTTCCTCTTTCTTTAGTTTTATCAATTTCCTTTATTATAAAATAAAGCAAAATAGAAATATTTCACAAGTTTGAAGCCTTTTTTTGTTGGCCTCTGAGGTAGCGCCCTTGGCCGGCTGCCTCTCACGCTTCATTGCAAGACTCCCCATGACTCAAACCAAGGGTAGCGGAAGGAGAGAAAGAAGAACGAGAAAGCCACAGACGCCAGATATACATCATCCAACACCCTCTTCCCCCCTCCACCCATTACCCCAACCTGTTCACGCCCTCAGTACACCTGTATCTTCCCTTTACGCCTCCCCTCAGACCCAAGACAATTCCCCTTCATCACCATCCAATGGGAACATCTAGCCTAGGAATTTGCGGAGATCTCAAGCAATACTCCTCGGAGGACGAAGACACGCAGCCCCCCTCAAACACTCGCGGACCCAGTGACTTAGCCCATCCCATCCCATCCTACCCCATCCCTGGACCTTCAACCACAGCTACTTAACCCCCCCCACAAATAGTATACTCACCATACCTCAACAAACATAATTTGTCCCCCAACCATTCTTTTCCCTTTCTCTTTAACATGAGTGCTCCATCTATCCTCCCCCGCCCCCAGGGTGGATAACAACCTTTCAGGGTAAACGGAGTGTGCAGCCTCTATAGAATAATTTCACAAACAGGTTTAAAGCCATTTGGTCAAATGAACTCGGACTATAAGAGTTTGATTGATGCCATTGGGAATATAGATCTTCCAGCCCATACTTTCAAAATATTTAAACCGTTCTAAATTATATTGCTTTTTGCAATCAATATAGTCATTTGACTAAAAATATATTTTTAAATAAAAACAAAATGATAAAATAACAAGTATGCAAGTGCTGAGGTGTCTTCAAGTAGTTGGGAAAAGTGACCTGTCCCAATAAAAAGAGACCATTGCGAGACTAAAATTGACAAGAATGTGTTCATGTAAAAAATTATCCTAAAATAGACGTTTACTAAAAACTTGTAAGATTTTGGAAATGAAATAATACATGTTACATACTATGGGGCATAAAGAACACTAGAAAAAAAGAATTGAGAAAAAATAAATATCTTGGTCCACCAAATAGTATAAGAATCTAATTCATTTTCAAAGGTCTGAATCAAAAAGTATATATATTTGACTATAGCTCAGATATAATTGGTTTTATAAAAATACATTTCAAATAAAAGATTTTAATCTTTGACAGCAATACAACTCTACAATGTTAAGTTATTTCGTATCTCAAATAGTTACAGAGAAATGATGAAAGCTGGAAAATTTCCCCTACCCTCAAAGTTATTTTCATGAGAAAATGAGAGGTACCATCTTGTTTACAATAATAAACAGTGTCTTAGATATAAAATTTAATCAAAATCGAAGCAAATTTCGAGAAAATAAATTGCAATGCTGTCTCTGTGTGTGTCTATTTAACCCTAAAATTAAGATTAGTTAAATAAAGGGCAAAAAGAGAAAAAATCAATTTTCTCAAAATGGCTCTAGTAATTTTTATTAAAATACATTTCTAGGCGTTGAATCATATTATAAATAAAATGGCTACTATTATTTTCCCATGAAAATGACTTTTAGGGTACCTTACAGAAGCAGAAACTTCCGTATCTCCGCAACTATTTGAGATACTAAATAACTCTTCATTGAAAAATTGTAGTACTATTAAAAATAAGAAACTTTTATCTAAAATATATCTTTATAAATTCAACAGTTTCTGAGATATTGGCTAACATATTAATACATAATTGTGAGCTTTAGTTGTAAAGAGATACTACTTAAGTTTTAACGCAATAATTCTCTAATACCACAGAGTAAATAAGTAAGTCTCTCAAACAGTTGATGTTCTTTTTCCTTTAACCTCTTAGAGGAAATGTTTGTACAACAATGATCTATCTCTATCATTTTAGACTCAATAGTCAATATTTACCTTTTTTATTGTTCTAAATTTATAAATGAGGAATTTAATAGCAATGCGATAACCACAAGATGTGCAACCACTAATAAAATGTCGAGAATTTCAACAGGAAGTCTAGATTTTAATCCTAAGTGTTGACCCTTGGGGACCCAATATCAATATTTTTTATTGGTCTAAATATAAAAATAAAGACTTTAATTCTTTAAAAATACAATTTTAAAATATAAAACCGAGAGTCAAATGTTTTACATAAGTACAGTGTAATTTGTGCTCGAGTTTGGTAGAGTATTCTTTCGTTTAACATATATTAAGAGTTTTGAGTAAATATCTCCATTTTTAAACAAGGGAGTGAGTAAATCCATGCGGAGTTCTGTACCATTTATTTTTTATTATTATTAATATTTTTTGTACAGGTATTATAAATAAACCTTTAGCACATAAGTATTAAATGTAGATTCGCTTTTATTAAAGGGTTAGGTGTAAGAAAAGAAACTGGCCCTTGACTTCATCCGAATAGAGAGATTATTATTATTGTTAATAATTGTGGTGGAATAGAACAAAATATCATATTGTGTACTCTATGTTGTAATTTCTATTGATGTTTTGTTTTGTTACTATAACAACAGTTTGTCTTCTTTGTTTAGCGTTCATGTTTTTGTCATGTTGAAATAAATTGACTAAAAGTCTTAACCAATACATAAAGTTTTTATATCAGGTAACTAATTTGTCGTATATTTTAACCAACACAAAAATAATCTGTGCAAAATACAACAATAATAATAAGTTAAATAATCATAGAACCCTCAGATTCACTTGGAACATTTTACATCACCATACTATATTCTTGGAACTTGAAGTGAACCTTCACGAAGGAAACATAATCACCATAGTCCTCAACGTTCTCTATCCTACAGCCACACTACCAGAGGCAAACATATATGTTCTGAATAAGAAGATGTTAGCAAGCAATGTAAAAACTCTCCAATGCTTTCAAAGCCCGAGGATATCCATAAACATATAGTCAACAGTCAAATAAACTGAGCCCTATCCAATAAAGAGACCACCTTCCAATGACATACCACTCACCACCCAGTATTATTAAGGACTAGACAAGCTAAGATTTATCCTGAACACAGGCTACAATATCCTAACCTAATCATCTTTCTCACCAACTCTTCTACTTGGTGCTCCAAGAATCACATTCAAACCCCCACCCCTCCCTCTAATCTAGACAACATTCTGGTTCACCCTAAATTGCCTGACCCAGCCACAAACAACAACAAATCAGGCCAAAGGTCCCTCCTACACTTGCAACAAACCAAAATGTAGTACCTGCAAAATCACCAGCCTTCCACTGCATTCAACAGCAGACTCACACAAATGGAATATCCCATGAAAGGCTACTATGACTGCTCCACAAAAAATCTTATATACCAGCTACAATGCAACTATCTGCATTGATGAATACATTGGCCTCACCACAAGAACACTCAAACAATGAATGAATGATCACTGTTTTGATACCAACCACAACGACCCTAGTCGCCCTTCATGCCCAAATCCATAATGCAGATTTTGACTTGGTTATATATTGGTGAGCAAGCTACCACCTACGAAGCTGGGAATCAATAAAATATACCATTCGGAGAAAAAATATCATTCTTATTTTTTAACAAATGCATGCAAAGTTAAAATAAAATAAAAAATGAGTGTGACTTGTAAAGTTCCTTATGAAAGGATGAAAATCTGTTCGATAAAAAAGGCTTTATTCCTTACCAATAATGCAAAGGAAAGAAATGCATAATATGAAGCTTTATATTTGAATATGAGCTTGAATTAGTTATATGTGATGAAGATCCATTCTTAAGCCTCGATCACACAGGGATAGTTTATTAGCAGCTAGTAAACTCATTGAACTAGCGTCATGTGAACTCTCAACTAGCGGCTAGTAGTACTCACTGGCGAGTACTTTACTGGCGCTAGTTGACAATGCAAGGTCACATGACCGACTTGCCACTGGCAAACTAAAATCTGTTATAAATTATATTTTTTGTTTGATGGTAAATTAATGTATACAAGTCTTATTTACACAATATTTCATATTTTTTATTACATTTATTTAATAAAATTAACCTAATAATCTTTGCAAGTTGTTTATTAATAATAATAATTATTAATTATTATTATTATTATTATTATTAGCACCGCGTCTTACTACCCGTTCGGGTTATACGCACTTACTAATGTGTAATGGTAGGGTGATTGTGAGATGAAATGGAGGACCTACAGTTTAATGTGGGATCCGAACCACGGTGGAGGCCTGGTATTCCCCACATTCACAAGTTGTGATTAATACATGTCTTGTCACAGAGGTGAAGGAAGGGTTTGCCAATCAGATAAATCTGTGTCAGGACCGAGGATTGAACCCCGAACCCCCAGCACAGAAGTTCGACACCTTACCCCTAGACCACCAGGTCACCTTTTGCAAGTAATGATAGCAGATTTATCAAATAAAATAGCACAATAACAAAATAGTTTTTAAGTTGTCACTTTATTTAAAAAAAAATACAATATGTCAATGTCATAAAAATGTAGATGTGACCTAACTGGCTATTTTGAGTGGTCACAGTCGGTGTGTAAATATACATGATTATTCTACAATGTCTTGAAGAAGCTCTAAATATAAAAACTATGACACACTACATCATTTTATACAAAAGTATAATGTAAATATACAAACATAACATTATGACATGGCTATATACATTAAGGAACTAATTTTTAAGCAAATTTCTTAGCAGATCTATTGTTTAGTATTTCGAGTCAATTAGAACGTTATTAATAAATAAGGGATGAGAATTCACGTGGCTTTACAAAATAATATTAAATGCATGAATAAAAACAAAATTTGTCATTACTAGACAAACAAAGATGAGTATTCATGCGGCATTACACCCCGTCGTGGGTAGAAAGTATGATTAACAGAATACTTCAAAAGGTTTGTCAGGTTGGATGTATATATGTCGGCAAATCGAAATAGGCGTCTTGAAAAATATGTGGGGTTATGATAAGTACGGAAGACACTACCAAATTGTTCATTGAACACACATTTTGTCCTCTGCCTGAAAATAGAAAACAAGAACAATAAATTAATAATGAAATGTACATTTACAATCTACATTAATATACATATTTATACTTTGTATTGCATCTGGTAGTCTCCTGATATATGTTTGAGGGTGACAAGAATGACAAGAATAATAACCAGCACTTGTGTTCATGTGGTCTGAAGTGCATGTTTCCAAAAAACTTAACTAGAAGGGAATGGTTTAATTCTCGGCCAGATGTACTAAAATAGATCGGAGAAGGATTTAGATTTGATTTATCACTAAAGTTTTCTAATTTTTTCTAAATACATGCTTCTCCTTCTTGTCTGTTAAATGTTAGAGACCTTGAGGTTAAATTTGTTAGTCAAAAAATGTATGGAATGGGATTTTACCTAATGAATTCAGCTGAATCCTAACATTCGCCTTATCCAGAAAATTCAGTTTAAAAAAAGTTTTTAGTGCATTTATTCATGAGATTTATCCTTCTTAGAAAAATATTTTGAATCCTGAATGCCATGATGACTCCAAGCCCCTCTCGTCCCTGCCTTACTCCCACTAGAAGTCAGCTAAGTTCAGCTTTTGTATTAATATATCTAGAATGAGTTGTGTGGTTTTGTCCAATGGAAATAATATTTCTGGACCAAAATAATAATCATTTCATTTTTATTGATCGATTTCAAACTTGAAGGGGATTCTTACATCCCTCTTATTAATTGTGTGTATAATGTTCAGCAAATAAAATACAGAAACTAAACTCTTGTGAGAAACGAAATTAAACATAAATAAATATCTTGAAACAAAATTCACTAAGCAAAAGAAAAATTAGTACAAATTACATACTGTCCAAATAAAATCTAGCTTACTGCAAATTACATTAGCGACCAAACAAATCCAATCCAGATGCATGGATTATTGAGTGTGAAAAGTAGTTTCTATGCTGTGTAGCCTAGCCTAATTTTGAATAAACTAAAAGACATACAAATTAAACAAATCACACAAAACTAAACACAGACTTAAAATCTGGCACACATAAAAAACTATGTAGTTAAAATCAACTAATAATACAAAATAGACAAAAATGAAAACAATGCATGCAATAAACTTCACTGATATTATTATAAGATGAAACTATTTGAAAGTTACAAAATTTATTAAAACTACCTTAATATATTTATAGATTTGATTATACGACCTACAGCCCTCATGTTATTAATGCAGCTAATGATAATATCTTTACATTTCCCTAAGGTTCACCACAAACCAATATTTGTATTTCTAAAGAAACCTTTCTAGCATGATTCGACATTAGATGTTACCACAGGGAGCTCTAACCCTGTTTATATATTTTAAGGGTGATAAGTGTTAGCTGTCAGGCCTACCCAAGAGAAGCTCCACACATTAAACCTGGTTATACTAAGTTCCTTGAAATTGTAATGATACACGATTTTATTTTTTTATCATTCAATATAAAGATCAAGAAGTTTTACTTAGCAAAACAAAGCTTTGATAGTTGCTATATGGCGTTGATCCTCAGAAGCCCCAATGAACAATAAATATCTGACTTAAGTATATTTACATTAATTTAACTCTTTATACCTCTGGTAGTAAATATATTTTTTATCAAGAAAATAACATATCTTGAAATTTTCTGTTGTAAGCTTATTAAAAAAATAGTGTATTTGTTAGAGGATGGTTAAATCTAGAGCCCTTTTTTTATAAAGCCTAGTCTCATAACTCCGCAAATATGCTTGAAAAGTGTTGAAAATGAGCTAATGTTACATTTTCCCATACTTTTTTCAATTAATAAAACTCAGAATATATGGTTGTTAAGGAAAAAGAACCCTGTTGGACTCTTTCGACTTTATTTTGGCGTAAACCATATTTTGAAATAATACATCATAGAATTAAATATTCTATTAAAGCTGAAAGTGTGCTTAGCAATTTCTTGCTTGCTGAGGCAGCCCCTTAAGGGCAGCCCTATAGATAGTCACTGGCCACTTGGGACCCGCCAGTCCACTAGACTAGTGATAGTGGTCATGACATCCATTGTCATTAAGTGATTTTCCTAACCAATTGCTCCAAAACTATGATAAATGTCACTTGTAACTAGCTACTCTTAAAGCGGTAAGTGCATTTTATGTAAAGATGTTGGATGTAGTGACAGAATCTTGACTCTCTCCCTGCCATTCAAATAATGTATTTATAGCTCTGCATTATTTTGTATGTTCTTTAATTGGCTGAGTTTCAAAGATTAAAAGTTTATGAAAATACCATAATGAAGTGAAATGGAATGACTTTTTGTGTTTTAGGATTTTGCAAATTGCAAAAGTATTTGAAAATTTCAACGACTTTTTTAAATTTCCTTGACTTTTCCCTATCAAGTAAAATTTCGCACTTTGCCAGGTTTTCCCTGGGTTCGAGGTGTCTTAACCCCTCAAAGTATAAAAGAATAAAATTAACAACTATGCACAGCCAAGTGTTAAAAGTTTAGGGCGTTCACACACAGCTGATGAAAACGACCTCCACCTTCAGAAGGTGGTGTCCTTCCTTCCACCACTGCCAATAAGGCAGTCCTTACTCGTCTATATAAATATTCAAGTTTCTCGTCAAAAAATGAACTCTTGGTGCAGCATTATATCATAATAATGGTTCTTTCTGAAGCCACATGGTGCCTAAAACTATTTGATATTAATTTAATTCATTATGTTATTAGCTCTTTTAAAAATCCTCTTGCATTGCAATTCAACTTTATCTAATTTCACGTAGAAATTCTTTATTAACTTTATAATTATGTGATAGTACTTGGTGGTTGAATTTTGGTGCATAACACCCTGTATTATCAGAATATAGTATTTAGCTTGTTAAGTTTGTGCAAGCTTAGCGTATTTCATTATTATCCTTGGGAGTCCTGACACTATCTAAAGTATGAGACAAGTACACTTGATAGCTCACAAAAGTGATATATATCTTTTACATCAGTATTGAGAACAGAATATGAAGGCTGTTCATAACTAATCTGATATTTGTATTGTTATAGTAAACATAAATTTAACTTATATGAAAATAATCTTTTGGAAGTTTAAAATTGTTTTATTAAACATATCGACACTTTCGCTAGGATACAGTTGATCACCAATAAAAGTAGTTTATACAGTTTGATTTGTTAAAATACTTTATTACTTGGCGAATTTCCTTGTGTATTGTGTTGTGAGCTAATTGAACACAAAAACAAATTTATCTTGTACTTCCCGAATAGTGTATTAATTGTTCTATTTATTGTTTTGGAATAAACTTTATTATTTATGAGACTTATCTTTTTGTGTTATTTCTCTTTAGAGAGAGTGAAAGACGACGTGTCCTATACCTCTGTAGTTTGGTAGTTGCACTAAGAATAAAGGAGATAATTCAGCAGTAAGGACTAAAATTGTCAGCATCAGCTTTTATATATATATATATATATAAGTATAGATGGTGCAATGAGTTATTGTTACAGACATTATTGTTTTACTGAACCACCTGAATCTAACTACATTAGTGGATGTCAGAGGATGGTTTTTAATTTGAGATAACAGTGAGAAGTGTTTGGAAGAGGAAAATAATTCCAATAAATTTGTGGGCAGTTAAAGTCACCTTGAATTATAATTTGTAAAGAATAATGAGCATGGGATCATTACAAATAGCAAAATATTTTGGATGTTTTTCATACATTACCGAGGGTAGGCCTAATATAAGTTTCCAATCAATAACTTTTGGCCATAAAAGGTGTGATTTCTATCCAGATACATTCGATGTATTTTTCTAAATCAGTTATTCTGAATACATAAAATATATTAATGAAAGAAATCATGAAACAATAAAATCTTAGGTTCTATAATCATCATAGAGTGGGGTGTATGTCTCTACAAGAGCCACATTTCAACTAAACAAGAGGAAATTAATACAAACATGTATTATGAAATAGCTCTTTTGATTTTGTTTGAATACCATCAACATTTTAGAAATAAATTATAATATGAATTATATTGACTTACAGTTGACTGCAGACGCCTCCAATTGTCTTGGTCGAGATGTTTGGATTGCTCCAGTGAGTATGGTCAAGGACAAGATATGAAAGGGATTTTATTTTAAAAAATATGGAAAAGAGAATAAAAATTGAGAATGATTTAAAATTTAGAATAAAGTTAACATTAAGGTTTATTTTCAAATATCTCATTATCACAAGTGGAGACTTGTGAAAATTGAATGTAGTGATTAAACCAATTAATTAGTTAACTGTTAGGAGGTCTATGTTTGTTATGCTTCCTTTAATTAAATAATGTTCCTGAGGTTGTTATGTCAGCAGCTTCTTCTTATAGAAGCTGGAATGTGTGAGATGGGTACATTTCTCCATATTGCTATTTAACTTATGCATTTGCCCAGAAATTGTTGTGGGTCTCTCAACATCTATCCTACCATATCACACCTAACTAGTATAAAAACTATAACCATGCAACCTAAATCTAGTCTTTTCTTTTCTCTTGAGACAATGTAATTTTCTCAGTAAATTTCTTTAAGCTTGAGGAGCAAAGCTTCTTGTCTCGTTTTATTTTAAATTCTAGACATATCTGTCTGAAATTTAGTTATCTACAATTGAAAAGCCAAAATGCCATGGTGTATTTAGGTTATGTGATTAGACAAGAGTATACGAAGTTTAAACAATGCTCTATATACTTTATTGATATCATTACTTGACCCACGTTTTTGCTTAAGAAGATTAGTAAATAATATGTTTGAGGTTAGGTTGCATAGGTGTAGAAGAGGGTTATTAAATCATAACATTTTGGGTAGGATGTAGCATTGAGTGGCTAATGAAGTAGGTGATATATGGACCTCAGATATAAGCTAAAAAAAAATAGCTTGGAGGCCATGACAAACTATGGAATGGACCATCTTAGACACGATTAAACTGCTAAACAGCAGATGAAAGTAAAAGTATAGTTTCCCACAAGAGTTTGTAAAAATGAACGGAAAGTGACAGATGGGTCTGAAAAAGTGAGAATGGAGGACAATGAAGATATGCCACACAAACAAGTCAAATTCTGTATATTTGACTTTGAGTCTAGACAGTAGAGTAGCTTGCAAGGGTTTTAATAAACTTAGCTTATGTCAACAAAAAAAAGTCACTAATACAACTAGGATTTATGTCCTCCTTACTGTTTATTGTTTTGGAAAAAAATAAATTATTAGCTAGGCCTTAAGACAACAAAAGCGGCAAATATCTCAAGAGAACAATTTACCAACCTGAGATCATCTCTTTCTTTCATCCATTCTCCTAGCACAGTAACATCTTCAGGTCTTGTAGCACTCTGATGGTCCTCTATCAATTGTGTTAACATTTGGAGCCAATTACAGTCAAACTTGAATGTTGAGTTATTGAGAGTCTCAATCTCATGCTAAGGATACATACAATAACACACATATATAAATAGGCCCTATAAATTATTCAATACCCTACACATGAAATTAACTTATAGTATAGAATATTACAGAAAACATATTAAGTCAGGAGGTATTTTGGAGCACCTTATTAGTAAATGCTGCCATCACTACTTCTTGACAAAATATATAATAAATGAAAATTGATGAAAATAAAGAAACATTAACAAAGGAGTTAAAATGGAGTTAAGAAAGGCCCCTAGAAAAAGAGAGGGGGGAAATGAGAGTTTAAGCCAATGTACAAAGGTGACATCTTCATACTTTCATCTGTCTTCTATGTATACAAAGTCACGCATACATTGAAACATAAATACAGCTTTTATATTTCAAAATGAATGCCTTTATTAAACAAAAAAAGAAATAAAAATAAGAAAAGCAATTTAACAAACACTAATCTTATCCATTTTGAATTCAAACAAAAAATGTTGGTGACAAATAACATTTTGCATCGTTTATTGTAGTGTAATAATTGAAAAATATAAAAATGAAAATATACATCTATTATGTCTTCCAAGGAGATATAGTGAAAACTAGAGGTAATCTATTGGTGAACTGTTGCAGTGGTTGATGAATGTTCTCAGTATTTTGATGGTGTAGTAGGTTTGAAAGTCTTGGTGGTTGTAAGTAATAACATAGATGAGTAAGGCTTGTCCACAATCTTGTTATTGGTACCAAAATGATGGTGGCTGATTCGCTCTTGAGAGGGTATGTATAGTCTGCAACACTAGATGTACATTATAGGGCAGTGGTTCTCAAACATTTTTTAGATTGTACCCCTTGATTGTGACAAAATGTAGATAAATTTTCTCCAAATGACAAATATCAGAAAAATCAAGGAGAAAATTTCCCTCAACCATCTTGAAAATTTCCAACCACGTCTGGTTCCCCGCCACGTTTGTTTTGATTGTCATTTTGGTAATTTTTCCTTGAGAGCTGCTTATGTACCCCCTGAAAGTCACTCGCGTGTCCCTGTTTGATAACCACTGCTATAGGGGATAGACCAAGTTATTTGTTTTGCTAGACTTTGTATTCCATTTTAGTTAGCTTGCTACTAGAGGAGTAGCTGGCAAGTAAATTACACACATTCTGCAGTGAGGATTACCACAAGGATATTTTGGTAGTCAAGTCAGCACAGCTTAGTGGGGTAGCTGTTCACATGCTCGTGGAGAGTTGGGAATCTCTGTTTACCCATGATGCATTGAAACGTCAATAAAATATTACAATCCACGCAAGTTACTGTATTTAAAATAAAATTAAATGTAGTACTTACTGCCTGGGTTTGATTTTGTCATCGATAAAACTCATGGCTTCGTTTTTCATCATCACCTTTGAGATACGCCATCTTGAGAATGTTGTGTGTTTGTAAATAACGCATGTTTGAAAGTTTTCGCATGCGCTTATCTGGTCTTCTTGGCTGGTTCTCTGTAGAAGCGCTGGAAAGGTTGAAATTATTTCTACTCGAGCAGTGCGGTCTACACTGGCCAAGCGGACTTGTGATTGGTTTAGAGCTGTCACGTGACCAAATCTCAGCACTGCTCGCGTTTTACAGCGAACATGTGAATCCACAGTAAGAGTGCTATGTTCACACTTCAGACTGAATAAGAGTGACATTTTCATTCATTTGAGGTATTTAACGTGCACTCTCTCGGCCGAGTGATTATATCAGCACACGACTTGTAAACTAACTTAAATATAGAACAAACACAACACCCAGTCCTCCGGCCGTTAATTCATCACCGTTAGAAGGGAAATCAAAATTTTACCAATGATATTTCTTTCAGCCATGCAGGAAATCAAACCCGGAACCCTTAGTTCAGTGGGCAAGCAATCTAATGACTGAGCTAAGGTGTCGGACTCACAGGTATCAATACGAATAAGTAAAAATAATAAATAAAAGGAGTAAAATGAAGTACTACATGGATCAAGCGTCCATCAGAACTTGGTGGGAGGAGTAAGGTAGATAGTCCAGCTCACGTTGCTATAATATAGCCTAATTATGAGCCTAAAACAATTTATTAAATCCTAATTATGCTCGAGAAGCTATTTAGATCCGTAAATTGTGATAACAGTAACACAGGGGAGATTTTTTCCTAAACTTCATACTAAAGACAAAACACTCTCTAGCTACTACAGCTTAATTAGCCCCCCTCCCCCCCATACTTCACCAGTGTATACTCTAAAATGATGATAAACATGCTTGCCAAATACATGATGATGCATGTGTCTAGAATGAATAGATATAATCAGATAGGTATTTAATTAGTACTGAATATTTGTTCAACAGTTGGCACACTGTTTTACTTGCGATAAGTACTCAGCAGGCCCTGGGTTGTAAGTACCCTAGTTCATTGGCCAATGTTTGTTGGCGAGGGGAAAGGGGGGAGTGTTGCAACCTCATAGACATTTGTCAAGGTCATTGGAACTTCCCTAGCTTTGCCTGCTGTTTTCAAGCAGCAGGTCCTGAGCTTCATAAGCTGGGTAGGTAGAAGACCCCTTTGGAAGAATAATCACTTAAAACACAATATTCTTGGAATATCAACAAATATTAGATTAAAAAATTAATAATATATAGATACATTATACATGTATATTAATTCACAATTCAAACATTACTATTTACACAGTTTGCACAGACAGCATTGTATTAAGAAACTAGTACATATATTATGGGTATGCGGCGCAGGACTAGCACACCCAGAGAACACACCACTGATGTAAATGTACTGTACGTATTTACATCTACTTAACTAGTAAAGATAAGTTAATAGGGACCGATTAGCTAGAAGACCTTGGCATTTGGGATGATTACATCTTTTCTACGTCATTTACCTAATTTCACAATATTACAATTGATTCCTCTCTTACAACTGATGCTATAATTATGTCACACTTACAAAATAGGAACATTGCCATATTACCAAACATAGTTTCATTTTCCAAATCAGTTCCAACAAAAGTCGAGCGAGACATCCCCCGGGGTCCGCACTTTCCAACCCCCTAGTGCACACATTGCAATGGAAGTTTTCAAAAGCTCTGACTGAGATTGTTGGGATCGTCTTGTTTACAGTTTACAGTTGCTCCTCTAGCTGTAAGCGACTACGTGTGTGGACTACTAGACAAACACCCAGTGTGTGTCATATGAGACAGGGTTTCGTCTAGCAACTGGAGAGGTGATGTCACAAACAAAAAACACTTGGTACGAACCCGCAAACTGATAGGCTCATATTATCGCTATTAAATCAATATTTTTAAACATTTAAATTTATCGCTCTTACTGTATTTGTCTTTGTACTGTTGAAATATTATTTGCCATGAACAATAAAACATGATTGACCATGAAATGTTACAAACCATTTTAGAATAAAGGACTATTAATATAACGGAATGATTTGATTTTTACTCCAAGAGGCAGCTGTCATACCGTTCCTCCTATTAGATGTTTACAATTGAACCAACACTGTGTGGTACGTACCAACAAACACAAAGATCGAAACAGTCTATTAGCTACAAATATCTTACCTTGGTAGAACATGTTTTGCATTAAAATCTCAAGATACAATACTCACTCATTTTGATTAAATCAGCTAGCACAAGATTGTTATTGGAATACGGTAAAGAATGGATCTGGATCTGCGATGGACTAACAAGTCCATTTAGTCCATTAGTAAACATTTGTCATGAGTAATGGGTGTTAATTGCATTAGTTATAAACATTCAACTAATACTCTATAAATTATAAGTATTAATTCAAAAAATTCAACTAATACTCCCTATAAATTAACGCATAAATGTACAACGTTAGCTATATATATTAATACTTAAATTAGCAAAATGCAAATATATATGATTTAGCCGATGAAGTAAGTGAATAATTAAAATTAAATTGTGGTTCGAATATAGTATAGTTCTTCCTATGCCCAAATCGGATTGATGTTGCTTAGTAGTATTCCAAAATGTAGTCATAATGAAGACACCTAAACTATATTATATATATATATATATATATATACAAAAACTCACAACAATAATTATAAGTCATATAGGGCGATAGTACTGTACCTAGAAACTCTTCCACATTTAGTAGATAGATAGCTCTAAGGTTATTTTGAATATCATTCAAAACTATCCATACAAATCTATAATAATTCAATGACAACATATTTGAAAAGTATATGTATATTTATAACGTCCAGATTTTTTTTAAAAGAATGCAGTTGAATATCAAATGTAGGCCTATAAACGTCAAGATTAAATTTCTCAAATTATATTAACGAGTGCAATTTCTGAAAATATCACAGATAATTTAAATCAACACATATTTGAAAGAAACTATACAAAGTGCTGAAAATAAGCATTAAAATTATATTTAAAATTACAATATTTTTACAAATTCCATACAATATGAATTATCGATAATTATATAAAATCTGTGTAGGGCAACAATTTTCAGAAAATATTCATGAAAATGTGTGTTAAAGTTAGGACAATACAATGAATAAGAATGAGAAGGAAAAACAAGAACAGGGCCACTCATTATTAAATGTGCTATTTTATAACAAGCATTGGTCATTCGACACTTATTCAGTAAGCTGCACAATAATATATGAAGCTGGTTATTTCGTTTTTGTACAATACATTCATAGTTAACAATCAACAAATTTGGCAACATATTATTATAGCAATGAAAATGTATCTATCTTATTGATATGCACTAGTTTGAAAGTGTTCCGATGTGACCACGTGTGTGTGTGTTCTACATAACCTACATTCACTTACCAGGGACTGTTTATTTATTCGTGATTATCATCTCATTATACTCCATTGGCGTAAGCTAAAACACAAACATAACTTATTTCAATCCTACTTATATTATATATACTTTTACTTTGCTATAATGCACTTTTATGAAGCCTTAGGAATAATATTATTATTCATTAAACAAAGCAATCCTACGAACTTATAAGTAAACGCATGAGTAGTTACAGCACATACAAAACAGCCAATCAAATTAATAACATGTTCAATTCATTTCAGAACTTGGAAAACATTTGCTTACTAATTAAGTAATCACTTAATTAAATAAGAGCGTATAATCCGAACGGAGAATAAGACAGATTTATTCGTGAATGTTATTTGTCTCTTACATTCCATATAAATTAACAACGAGCATTTATTAATTGAATGGATTGGGGATAGTTAACCAAATATATGTACCAGTACATAAATAGCCACACAAAACTATGTGACCAATTAAAAAAATCAATGTGTTGTGCCAACAAACAAAATAAAAGTGACATGTTCCATTATTATCATAAATCAGTGGAATGTAATATTTTAAAATGTTTGTTTACAAAACAAAAACATGTAATCTAACGACTTGTATTGAATCAATGTCAGCCTTACAATAATTCAGCACAAAAAATAAGTTTCTTGCAATAGATTAGGGGATATGATTCTAAGCTTCATGTGGAGAAAATAGTACGCACTAAATTTGGTTTTAGGTAAATATTGAATATAGTTTTGTGATAATAATATGTAAGTATCCTATAAAGAAATGTTATCATTTTTTAAAACTTTATTGTTTGAAAAGGTTCGATGGCCCTTCCCACTCGGTCCTAGCCCTACTCTAATCCCCCTATCGGCCAAATGTGAAAACATAGGGCTCTAGCTAGGGGTGAGTAGCCATACGGTGGGGGGGGNGGGGGGGGGGGGGGGAGGAGGTAAAATTAACATTGAAACATGGGCTGCCATCGATAAAAAAAAGAAGGGACAATTATACCTGATATGTGTTTGTGACGTTTACAATGCACTGGAATAAGAGCTAAATAATAATAAGACACGTGAGAAAAAGTTCGACAATTTTATTTCACCCCGAGAACACCCTTATTAAACACTATCATATTATAATAACACAAAGAAAGATGAAACCCTACTTATTAGCCGGCAAGTCCTTTCGTACTACCCAGAGGATGATCTCATTGGACTAAGAGGAATTATATGTGACATCGACTCGAAGAAACACCAAGTTGTCAAATGACAGCTGACAGGGTGGAGCCCAGGGACAGTTTACAGTAGCTCACAGGTTTGTACAACCTGCGTGCTGTGAGAAAGGGCATTATGGGACATCACAACTATTGTGGTTTCCCAACACACTCTTAAATACATGTATTAACAATACTTATTTGTTATGAATATGATATTTAGATGCGGCGATAGCTGTAACTAAAAAATATAATAGTTTAGCTATTCAACCAATCAACAAGTCCCGTCTGAGATAACACGTGGTCTAGCAAAGCCGCGGTGTGATACATGGGCTGGCTACTTGCACCACTAGCTCGCAAGGTAGCTACTAACCAGGTGTGAACCGTGTAGGAAAGTACTAGTACTAGTGCTTGTACTAGCAATGAGAACAGGACATTGAATTGCTTCACTGCAACCACCTGCAACCCTCACTAAATTAATAATATATAGATACATTATACATGTATATTCATTCACAATTCAAACATTACTATTTACACAGTTTGCACAGACAGCATAGAATTAAGAAACTAGTACATATATTATGGGTATGCGGCGCAGGACTAGCACACCCAGAGAACACACCACTGTTCATAATAGTTAAGAGACCAATGATTCTATAAAAGGAACCAGAAGACTCAAAATAACTTAACAAAGGCCATAGAGTGATAAAATACAATAAGGATGTGTATATTTATTGAAACATACAACTGCTTACTTACAGTGAGTTCTGTGATGATGGCACCAGTTCTCCAGCCATGCTCTAGCGTAACATCAGCCAGATCACTATATGGGTGGTCTCCAAAATATAATACTTGTTGTCCATTCCAACCTGTCATGTCCTGAAGTTGTTTTACAGTGCCCTGGAATATATTATTTTTTAATTGGGTGAATATTAAAAATTTTTATGAAAAGATAAATTAGAAGTTGATAGAAATGTTTGAATGTTGTACCAGGCAGAAAGTATCTTTGTATAATGTCTCCAAAACTAAGGTGATGTTTTATGATATGAACAGGTCAGGAAATGATTGTCAGAAAACTGTTGGAACAAGTGAATGAGTTTGTTTATCTGGGCAGAATGTTCTCTATTAATGGAAGGATAGGTGAAATCAACAAATGGGTGAAAAATGTATCTCGGAGAGTAGTTGGCTGCGGCTTATTGCAAAGAATGAAGTAGTATCAAAAGAGGCAAGATGGTAATTTATAAAAGTATGTTAACACCAACATTGTTTTATGGATGTGAAGCGTGGGTTTGTTAGGAGAAGCACAATATCAAGATGAATGAGGTTGGAATGATACATCTAAGAAATGTTTGTGGAAAAACTCATATGGACAAAGTCAGTAATGAATGGGTGTTGAAGGAGTGTGGTTAAAAGGGTATCCAATATGTCACTGTGAAAGAAGTGTCTTGCGTTTGTTTGGACTTGATGAGAGGATGAGTATGGCTCGAGTGATGAAGCAAATATATGAAGGTAGAGTGTGTGGATTGAAAGGAAGGGGTAGGCCAAGTAAGACATGGCTAAATCTTGTAGACATGTGTGTGAAAAAGATAAATACTAAGAGTTTATTATGCTTGATTATGTAGATAATAATAATAATTTAAAATCGCTTGCTACATTTATTTATTGTTACATATTTCACATCACTACATATGGCAATATGTGATACTGAGTTATACAAAAAAAACTGCTAAAAATGTACAATTATGATGTGTTCAAACATTCATTATATTAGGCCTGCACAATAAATAAATAAATTTGTACTAGAATAATATACAAAAATGGGATGCTTGAGAAACGGCCAGGCCACAAAAGCTCTCCAGTTACTTGAGGCAAGCGACTTTTATGATGATTGAGGCTGCAGAGATGCCATCAACAGCTTTGTTTCAGGTGGAGCAACTGTCAACCATTTTGTTTTTTTACATGCAATAAGCACTTGACAGTGGTGCTGTTTGTGTTTAAGCTTTATCTAGTTCAGCAGTTGATATATAAATTAGAGCCAAGAGATTCTCTGAGTTGTGACCTTCAACCTTGTAAACTACCCATGCATTGAGTGTTACTTGGCCAATAATGTTGTAGAAAACACGCATTGGCCATCTCCAAGAAGCAGCCCTTAATGAGAACTTATGAAATGACTTTGTCAATGCCATACTTTGTATGCTATACTCTTTCTGGGAGTTTTGTCTCATTTCCACATATCTTATTACTTTGGTGGGGAATGCTCAGTAGTAGGACATTCTTCTATGTCATTGTAATGTACTCTTGAGCCTTGAGGACAGTGGTAAATACCTTAGTTGAAAAGGAATTTGACAAAATCAAACCAAATATAATAAAAAAACTTATCTTTGATGCTTGAATTTTAATTTATAGTAGAGCAATTATTTTTCACTTTATTGTAAATAAAAGTTATTTTTTTCAAAATTAAAATTAAATTCTATTTGGTTAATTTAAAATACTTTATTTGGTATTAATATAATTGAAACAAGCTGAATTCTTACCTCGTAATATATTTTCCCTTTCTCTAGTTTTGTCACATGATCCCATAGCTGTCTTTTGCTTACAGGATCATAAACTCTAAAAGGGCGTGATTCATCGGTGAAGAAACGTGGTTTACGGGCTTGGACTATCACAACGTCAAAAAAGTTGATCCATTCTTCTCCCAGTAAAAACTCCATGCCTTTATTTCTACAAAAAAAAATTCAATATAATTTAATGAAAGTCAAATTCAATACATAGCTCAAGGTTTTCTTTAGTAAACCAGTCTTCTAGTCTCTTATAACAACATTGTGTTAACCTAAATTCTCTCTCTCTCTCATCAACTCTCTTGTGGTCACCCTCCTGTGACATCCACATGGGATGGGTTGGGGAGTTATTAGGGTCTGGACCAGTCACAATACGTCCCATCCCTTTGGGTTTTACAGAGTGTTTTATTGAAGTGAAGGATGGGAGTTACAGATGGAGGGTTACAAATATAAAAAGGGACAGGAAGGTGTAGTGAGCTACCAGGGTCCTACTGGTTTCCCGGTCACTCAACCCAACTGCCTTATGGAACATACATCAAAGGTGCTGGCGGTGCAGCTGTCTTTTCAGCGATCTCAAAGGCAGGCCCGACTGGCCACAAACCACAGGCTCCCACGTCACACATAGAACTATCCAACTCACTCGGCAGCTGCCAGCAGACTCCTATATACTTCCCTCCCGTGATTGTCTTCATCACTTGAACCAATCAGGGTGCTAGGCTCTCAACCAAGAGGTTTGAGGTACAATTAGCGAATATCAGTTTAATTTGGAGTTCAGCGCCTTTTACAGCTCTCTGCTGAATCATGCTGGGTTTCTAGTATGTGATATTTCATCCACATCTCAATAACTTGCTGACTTTTCGTCTCATATTGCTAGTGTGGTTGGTATTACATAAGTTGTGATCACTATTGTACAAGTCATTCTTATTAATTATGCAGTTAAATGCAGGTTTTGAAAGTGATATGGCCAATAACAACTGAACCAAATACATTTTAATGTATATTTGTATGGGCTCTGAAATTTGATGAGGAAAGTACTTACACGTCACCAAACTCCTCTTACTTTATATTGTAAAAATTTGTCAACAATTTAACAAAAATAACCAACTAAAGAAATTGGTTTCTTGCAGGGACAATTCTTCTCTCTTGAGGTAATTTGTTTTTATTATGGGATTATGGTTTTGAGGAGGTGAACATTGTTTTTATATTGATAAATAGTTGTCACTAATCTTAACCTGTTTAGTTAATACTTATTTAATCTCAGGCTGGCGATTCCAGCAGTAACCAAAATAGATTAAAAACAAACAACGTTTTTTGTGTTAGGCCGTAAGAGTTTCATATTTTATCACATAAAAAGTTATGTTTTGTGGAATGAAATATATGAAATTATTTTTAACTAAGCATCTCCTATTAACCCAAGGTTGGAATTTTAAAGATTTATTTTGGAGATTTAACTTACAGAACAATTCATTCTTATAGCTAATATAATTAACCTGTGCCTCTATAATTTTTACAATTTTACAATGTAAAATGTAAGTTATATTGATGAAAAAATAATTTTTGGTATAAAAGGGCAGAACATTTATAGCATACTGAGTAGCATAATCAAAATAAAATATCACTTTTCCCCCTAGACAGGTATGTATTTCACAATGACTATAAATTAAATGCACCATTTTCCCTAATATGACTTTAACCTAGAGAACCTAACATGAACTAAAGCTTAAAATCAAATAATACATTGACTCACACCGGTGGACACGCAGACAGAAAGTCAAGCTCAGCTAGTCTTGTTTATTGATGACAAGGTTGTCAAGATTCAATTCCCTGGTTGGATTTACCGAGGAATTTACTAAAAAAAGTTGCCCCTCTTCCTCCATGAAAATGCACTCAAATTTCCTCTAAATATTACCTCCTTCATAAATACTCTATTAGTGTTGATAAATGTGGATACAGTGAACATGTAGTAAGAGACGGTGCACTAGAAAACTATACTAACTTTAAATACAATATGATATAATAGCATGCATTCAAATTACTTATCTTGATAACACAATAAGTTTTTTGTTGCTCACAATAAAATGTTCCATGATGTAAATTCTTTATGCTCTATGTATATATCCAAATGACTTATCAATGGTTGTTTCAGATGGTTTAGAGCAACCAATAATGATGATGGGGATGGTGCTGATGGTAGTAATAATAATAATAATAATAATAATAATAATAATAATAATAATAATAATAACAACAACAACTTACACAAAGCGAAAAGGACTGTTTGTGACTAGGAAGAGCTTCTTCCCTGCTTTGATCAGTCCTTCAAAGTAAGTTTGTATAGTGCTATTTTGCTCGAGGTAGTCAGTAACATTATTTTCAACAATATTATGCATGATTGGGTGACTGCTTTGCACAGATTTCTGAAACATTTACATTCCTTATAATGTCTGATAAACCATATCACTTTAGTTTATTGTATATTTATAAAATAGTGAAACTAAGTTTACAAAATTATTTTAATGGCTATCCTATCAAAAGCAAAAGTATGATTATAGAGAAAATCAAGATTTTGGAAGTGTGAAGAGTGTTTGAATAAATGAAGATAGATGTTTATCTGTTTATGGCTTCACACAATGGAGGCTGAAAATTGTGTCTTTCCCTTGAGACATCATAAATCAATCAATAAATACTGAGCCTTTGATTTGTGAAACATGCATTGATTTAGGAAATAGCAAGGGAAACATTCCCTGGATTAATCGCACACTTTTTATATTTTCAGCCAGAAAATGTCTCAATAAATATCTCAAATCATTGAATCGCGTGGGAAGGGGATGTGTCCAACGTTAGCGACACCTTTGAAACCATGGAATGCTGTTACTGCCTTAGTGCAGCTCAATCAATGTTTCTGATGTTAACTATCTTATAGAGAAGTGTGACGAACCCTGTGCTAGTGTCGCATCACACGCTACACCACAGCTCAGGACTGGACTCCCACTAGTTCATACACTCTCCAACACTCGGTCAATACTCCAACAGAGCAAAGCAACGAACTGTCTTATTTAAATACCGCTCGCTTGTCTAGGAGGCAGTTGTGCCGTGAAGGACACACACACACACACTCACACTCACACTCACACACACCGCATTTTATCACAAGTTTAGGTTGAACACATTAATTTTGTACTAAGTATGCTAATATGTTAGGGATGAGGAAGGTTGAATTTAGAGGAAGTGCACCCACATTTGCATGGAGGGAGAGTATAAAACCAATTAGGGAAACCACACTCAGTGCACCCGAATGGGACTCAAACCCTGATATTTCTGTCATCGGCAGTCTAGTCTATTGTGAGAGTGACATCTTAGGCCATGTGACCACCGAAGCAGGTCAGACATTCTTTGATCAGCAAAATATACTATGAGTCAAATGAACAATAAGATTGTGTTTACTGTAAATAATAGCATATTTAATTATTTCAAGTCTTAGGTCAAGTATTCCAACAATTTGAATTTATCAAATTAGCAAATCAGAGAAAATAGCCCTCATTGGTGCAGATCAGTCAAGCATGTCAACATTGCTGATCTTACTGACTTTGTTGGCCCAAAATTTTCATAACTACTCTGGTAATATGTAAATTAAACAAAATTCATTAATAAAAAAGTGCTAAAAGCTAATTAATAAAATGGTCAATTAAGTGTTTATCTTACTAACCTTTACATCTCTAAACAAAATCTCAGGGTGGTATTCAATGTGATTCTTTTCAAAATATTCTGCAACATTACAGAGAAGCCCCATTTCAGGCACAGAAAACAAGTCTGCTAATTGAATCATTTTAAGTTTCACAAAGGCCTGAAACATGAAAATACCACACCATGAAAAAATTAGTAGGCCAGATCACATTTAACGTTTGCGCACAAGAGGATGAGGGAAGGGGTAGCATTCTGATAGGAAGACCGGTATCTGATACTTACAAAGCTTACATAAAGTACTTTCATATATTCATACTTCAAGTCATGTGATCTGCAGCCATCACTTTTGATAGATAATATCAATATCTATAAAATAAAACTAATATAATAGTAACATTTTACAAATATTTAACTCAAAAAAATATATTTGTAATTTCTGAGCTTTTCTTTCTATCAGACTACTATAATCAGACAATTAAAAAAATGGTATTTCAAAAGGTTTATAAAAAAAAAGGTTCATGCACGGATAAAGCACAATAAATTCATGACAACTAAAGTGGCAAAAAGATAACATTTTGTAATCCATCAACTGGCGGCCGGGGTTCAATCCTCGATCCCGGCACAGATTTATCTGATTACCAAACCCTTCCTTCACCTCTGACAAGACATCTTGTGAATGTGGGGAATGCCAGGTCTCCACCGTGGTTCGGATTCCACGTTAAACTGTAGGTCCTCCATTTCATCTCACAATCACCCTACCATTACACATTAGCGTAAGTGCGTATAACCCGAACGGGTAGTAAGACGCGGTGCTAATAATAATAATAATAATGTAATCCATCAAGCAATGGTTCAAGTTATATGCATATATAATAACTACACTAATGGGGTAGGGAAAAAGAAGGTACATCTAAGAGGAAATGTACCTCTATTTGTGTATAGGGCACATGGAAAATCAATTAGCAAAAAAAAAACCTTAGTACTACCAGGTGAGATTCCAATCCCGACCTTCCCGTCACTGGAAAACAACCTTAGTACTACCAGGTGAGATTCCAATCCCGACCTTCCCGTCACTGGAAAACCAGATCAAATGAGCATAACATTTAGGTGATGTACTTACAGATACATGTTTCAAACTTACAGGCTCATCTGCTTGTTGCAGCTATTTTATTACCAATAAATTCCTCGAGCTATTTTAGGTCTTACAGAAGGAGTTTCCAACCCCTTAAAATAACTTAATCCAAAATTCACCAGAGTAAAAGCAAAATGTACCGGTTGGTGTCTGCCATGTGACTCAACGTAATCAATGGGAATTGTTTTGTTCCGATAAAGTCGTAGAACTTCTTCGTTTGGCACAGGACTAAGACCTCTATACACACTGCCTAGTTGGATTTGCAAGAATGAGTCGATTTTGAGTAACAAGCCCTTTTCAATATCATAATGAAGTCCCCGAACAGCAAATCCTGGCCTGTACTCAAGTTGTGATATACTATCAGGATACTGAAACAAATAATAGAACAAGTATTTACTTATGAGTGGTGCGAATGTTTCACAGATAGCTCAGTTGGTAGGGCAGTTGGCGCATGAAGCCAAACAATCATGTAACTTTACTTAACTGAGCTTTCCTAGCATAGCTTTACTTAATTTAACTTAACATAACCCATGTTCGATGGATTATGTCCCTGATGTTCATTTAAAATAACTTACTTATTTGGCTGATAAATAACTACTTGATCCTATTATTTTCGAGCTATCAAGTGAATATAATAGAATAGTGATAAGCAGTATGAACACACAAAGAAGCCTCTAATAAACATTTATTTTATCTTTCATGTGATGTGGTGAGATGAACAATTTCTTTTAAATATACTTTAACTAACAGTTAATAAAAAAACGTTCAATATTAAATGCAGTAAAGAATTACCTCTGTTCTTTGGACTATTAACTAAACATGACAGTCCATTTATTTCTTTTTCACTTGAGGTTTGTTTTTCTTCTACACAAGGTTGAAGGCTACTTAGCAGTTTCTTTTAGAAAACAAGAGCATCTTTTTCCAACTAATTTGGGCATTGTGTATTTGGACCAGATTTAGTGTCCTTGAGACATTTTTTTAATTTTGAACCATCTGGAACTAGTGTCCCTCTGTTTAGATTGTTTCATAAAAACTTGAATAATCCGGCAAAGTTTGAGTACTGTGTCCATTCCTAAAAACGTGTTCAGGCAAGATATACATTTCCACATATATACCAACTTTGTGTCAATTTGCCAGGGTTTGATAAATCCATATTTACATAATCTGTAATGAAGAACACATCTAGTGTTACTTGCTTCAGCCACATTTCCCTCTTTATTTTAAATTAATGTGTTTCGTAAACTTATTTATCTCAAACATCATAATTTTATAATTATCAATAAACCTTGATGTAAATGGTAACAGTGAATGTTTAGTGTTTTAGCTGAAGCTTTCATCTTTTGTAGAATACCACTTTTTGGAGCTCTTTAGGATAAGAACTTTGTTTTAATTTAATTTAATAATTTTCTAGATAAAATGTGCTTGTTCAAAGTTTCAACCTTATTTATACCACGTTTTGTAGTTTCCCCCTACTGTACAACCTGGTTGAATGTTTATCAAGTTTTTTATTTGATACAAATAGAATGTTTCCCAAGCTGATATCACTGTGTTTAAACTAGTTTTTTGATAAGATGAACTGCTTCATTTTAATTTTTCCATGGTCTAACTTCAATGTGGACAAGCCACAAGAAGCAGTTTGTACACACTACTACCAACATATATTTTAGAGAAAACATCTTGGGAAGTAGAGTCAAATAAATTATTGGAGCAAGTATGAATTTGTGTATGACTTCTCTCCTTCGTTATTCAACTATTTTCCTCTCTGAAATGCACAATTTTTAAGGTCTTGTAATCTACAATAGCATCCTTAAGGAAACCTAACAGATCGAGTATAGTGGCAGTTAAAACTAATTAAACTTTTAAAGAAATTGTGTAGCAGTGAAATAATTGTGAAAATTTCTAAATATATTATTTGTTAAATATTTAAAACTATAAACTAAAACTAGATGAATAAGATTAACAGCATAAATTCATAAAAATAAATTGTTCATATTGTAAACTTAAATATACAAAATTTTTACTAAACACAATTTTACCAGTAAATCCAATGTTACATCCAAAAATACTTACTTACGCTATGGCATTAGGAACTCGAAAGTTCATTACCGCACCTAGTAAGGTATGCCACCTATCCCTATCTTGAGATAGTTCTATCTAGTCCAGCTCATTACACCCTACCCCTATCTTGAGATAGTTCTATCCAGTCCACCTCATTACACCCTCTCTCGTTCAGGTTCATTCTAATGTCATCCTCCCATCTCCGTCTAGTTCTTCCCAATGGTTTCTTCACATTGGGTTTGCCAGTCAATAACATGAATATAGTTCTAGATTTTCCCCATTAGCGCTGTATGTCCTTCTCACCGTAATATACTAGACTTGATTTTCTAACAGTGTTTTGTGATGAGTACAGGGTATGTAACTCATCATTATGTAACCTCCTCCAGTACCCAATGTCTTCATCTCTTTTTGGACAATCTTACCAATAATAATGAATATTATTTGATAGCTAATATAGAATAATCAAGAACTGTCCAAAGTAATAGAAAAGATAATTAAAACCATTAATAGCATCAATTAAACCTATATGACAATATCTATAATTAATAGTGAAGTCTATCACATAAGGAAGTAATAAAGTATTTTATAATGACATTTAATTGAAATTGTTATGGTCACAATTTAATGGTAAATGTTTCAATTAGATAACAATTCTAATAAGATGAAATTGACAAACTCTGGCACTTAAAGTGAACATAATTATTTTATTAGCTATATAAAATACATTTGGAATATATTAATTTATAATGAGAAGTCCATCACCTTTCATAAACCTCGAGTCAAAATACATGTTGAAATTGTTTGACTAGTTAATAACAGTTGAAAGCACTGGATTCCAAACTAATAAAACTGAATGAAACTTCCTGTAGGTTTTAATATTATAAACTTTATGATAAAATTTAAAAAATAGTATTATTGTCTTTATTTGGGCAAATTGGAGGTCAGTGTCCTTTATTACACTCCATCCCTTGATAATACTTATGTGCTATTATTATGGAGGATAAAAACTAATTTATAATAGCTGTACAGAAATAATAGTAATCAAAAAATATTGACCTCATAGCTTTTCATGAATTGTACATTTAGGGACATAATAAAATAAGATAAATAAGGAGAGGAGAACTAAATAAAGGAGAGAAGAAAAACCAAACCAAAAACATTAATATGTATTTATCAAATAAAGGTTTAAGGTCAAACACGGTTTTTATATTATATTAAAGATATTAAAATGAATCCCATTTGTCAATAATTATTGTGTTTAACTGAGAGACATTACATTTTAGAGCCAACAAAGTTCCATCTAAACATTTATCACGAAATGTATTTGCCGTCAGTCTAATTTATGTTTCTCACGCCATGTTTGAATTACCTCAGAGCATCTTTTACTATTGTTGAAACTCCTGTATTTTGATTTGAAAATTTTGGTATATTTTGATTAACTTTTGGTTAATTACAATTTAGAGGTAGTATACAGCAAATTTATTGAGTTTACCTCGATGATTTTTATTACTTTTTATATAATTTTTCTAAAAGTTGTTTTACGCTATTATGAAATTAGAATTCAACCTCCTATTCCTGTGGCAAGAAATTAGTTTGAGTCGCAAATAGACCGAAGTGACTGAAACACCCAGTATTACCAATAACAACAAGTAAAATGAGAGGAAATATTGCTTTTTAGCATTGCATAAGGCCGGGCATTTTCACAATCTATCGGCCGTTCAACTCTTAAAATGCAGTACAGGCTCTTATGGACACTTACCATCTCTTTCCAAACCAATGGTGTGTCCTTTTTTTATACCTAACGTAGCTGCCATTTTGTAGCTTAAAAATAAACATTGATATATCTATTAAATTAGCTGACTATATTATATGACATTCACTAATGCATCTATTTAACGTTATATAATATTTTTTTTAAACTTATTATTTACAAAATATGAAACTGAACATTGTGTCTCAGTTTCCCGAGTTTCCAACTATATCACGTCCTAAGTCTCGTAACGAATGTGTGGTAAAGCCAATAAGTGTATGATGTATGTAGTAATAGTCTTGAACAACACATGTGAAGTCTTAAATGGATGTATTTTACACTAGGCTTAGAAACAATTGAAAACAAATTATAACGCTAGAAATATTTAAAGTAAAACATGGAAAAGTTGTCTTGCTAGAAACTTTTTTACTTTTGGTTTTACATGCATATAGTAAGTGAAAGAAATTATAATAGTTCAAATTTATTTTTGAAAAAATCTACAGGACAATAGCACCTTTCGTTTCTAGCTCAATATACTTCAGTCTGTGCAATCTTGAAGAACACAGCACTGTTGGACAGTTGTGACGTTGGAAACTGACGTTATGTCAGTTCATCCCATTCACATGAAAATCAAAAATATTGGCCACACACACGTTTAGTCAAGTTTGCATTGATCTGGAAACCAATACACTGTTTTGTTTGTTAAGTTCAACAGACTGCAGTTACCGAAACAATGTTAACTATTTGAAAATATATTTTATATTAGATCATAATAATATACTTTCGGGTGAATAGACCATCTACCCACAGTGGTGGTGTATCGGTCTAAGGTGTTATACTCTCAGCCCAGTAATCAGGTCAAGGTTACTACAGTAGTGCCAACTTAGCTAGAGTTCCGTATTCCATTCCTGGTATGGTTGAAGAGTTACTATTGGTAAATTGTTGGATGGGGGACTGAATGTTGTGTTTTTCTTAGTATTAGGCTAGTTTGTAAGTCCTGCCTTGATATATAATTAATGTGATCGAAAAATGCAGGTAAAATACTCAATAAAAGAAATAATTCTCTGGAGGTGGTTTTATAAAGTTTTTTTCTTCAAAGTTCCAGGCAAATACCAGTGCAACGTTCCTCATCCTTGATACATTATAATTGTATTTAAATGAGTACAGGCTCCTGATAGCCTAAACACAGGCCTAGAACTAGGCGTAAATATAAATATAGCCGTGTTGAGTTTAGCACCAATGAATCCCCTGATGATAACAGTCAGATGTGAACTAATGTTCTCTTGGAAAACCACACACAGTTGTTTGAAACATACCTTAAAAAACTGTTTACCAGTCGTGAGATACTATTGTTGTCTTTCGGTCATCATTTTGGGGTTTGGTGATTTAATAGTGTGTGGATGAGTTAACTAAGTGTTTAGAAGAGAGCACACACATTTGCACGGATAGTGGAGAGGAAAACCATTTGTTTTAACTAATTTGTATAAACCATCTTTAGTTCGACATACAAGAATTCAAACTCTAACCTACTGACCACAGATGATTTGTCTAATGTCTATTTAAAGCAGGTTTGATATATTATTAATAATACTAATACTAATAATACTAATACTATTACTAATAATTATAATAATAATAATAATAACGAACATAATATTATACAAATATATATAATAATAAAAACAAGACTTCAAATGTGTTCTCATAAAGTGTATACACTTTGTATAACTTGATATGAATCTGTCTCAAGCCCTGTGCTGCAAGTTAAAGAGTGGAACAGCATATAGACTGGATATAAACCCTATTGGGAACGCTGTTAGCACGCTCGCAAGACATTTTGTAATGTTCATCAATACACATGAGAAAAGCGAGAGCTGCTACCAGTCAGAAGTGTAGTTGGTTACATCGAACAGAAATTGTGTGACTCGTGTATCAAACAAAATAGACATTTCCTTCGCTGACCTCTACATCCCTTTGTGTCTAGGGTAGAGGGTCATAATAAACCTAGTTCTGCACACTGGATAGTAATTCACATCTATTTTAATTTCAATTTCTCTCTCCTTTTTCTATTCCTTGATTGATACCACTCTTTATTATGTTTTAAGTAAATCTTTGTCTCATTTTGGATTTAAAAGGAAAATAACGCAGAGTATTTGGAAATAAAAAATGGATAAAAAAATTTAAAATTTTGGTGGAAAGGTAATTTTGCAGTGTAGGTAGCTAGTAACAATTTCTGAAAATATATATATTAGTTAATTCTTCATAAATTATAATAGTGATATTCATGGAGTTTTATTTTCTCCAATCAGTCATTAAATAGAAAGATTACATATTTTGAAAAGAAAAATGTTTATTTAGTGAAACAACTATGTTAGCTCTATCTGCAAATTAAACTAAATAGTCCAGGGGCACGAGATAAAGTTAGCAGTTTAAGGAAATGCCTGGAAAGAGGATGGAAAATTACCCACACACACACTTGAGCCCCAGACTAAAGAACAAAGAACTGATCTAATTATATAATATCTTAATTTTTAAGACATGTTGAAAACAGAAATGCATTGATTTTAGCTTTTTGATTGATATTAACCTTCAACTTCTTGACTAGAGTATCTCGGCCCAAATTATAGAGCAGATAATCCATGGAGGGCTTGTAACAAGCTAAAGTGTAATCGTAGTCAAAACCATACACATTAACCTCTTTCAGGTCCAACTCATTGCAGGCGAAAACCGCCTCAATATTCACATCCGGGGGAAGCTTCTTAGCTGGAAATAAATCTTAGCATTACCTATATTTTAACATAAGTTATATGTGCCACACAATTTAAACAAGCTTAATGTTTTATTACTGTACAAATTTAACAAGAGATTATTTTTAAATGTAGGTATAGTTTAAAAATAAGGAAAGATTTTCTCTGAATAAATTACTAAAACATGAAATATGTTATTGCAACCAATTATGCAGTCATGCAGATGGCCAAATAGTGATAGTCACGGTGTTCTGGAACACAAACTATGTCATTTTTACAACCGTTAGACACATTGTTTCCATTATGTTTACCTATTTCCTACTAAATTAACCTTATGTTTTTCATTGCTCCTTCGACTCTTGCAATTCCCTCTTTATACTCCTTACCAGACATAAATTTCTATTTAAAAAATACATTTAGTAGGATACTTTTCTTTTTACAAAATATAGTGCATTCTACTGTTTTTTAAGAAGTAATTTGTTGTGGGTTAGTAAGTTATTGATTTAGAACATTTAATTTACACTTGTTACTTTCAAAACTCGCATTAAATCTCAAAATACTATGAATGTAACAAAATTAGCATATAATTTTGAAAAAAAGCATAGCAGTAGATGTAATGATAGTATGGAGAGTAGCCAATAGAGTTAATAAGCTCTGATTGCACTGGTAATAATCCCCACCACTGGTTTTATGACAACAATGATAATTTAAAAATGGCGGCCTAGTCTTGGCTTTGCTAGCGTCAATAGCCATTTAAAGCCATGAATCAACAGAGCTCTCGGTGAATAAAACCTAGATTGACTAAATGCTGGTTTGCCAGAGATGAGAGGATGAGGTTCTAATCCCGGCTGGATGTAATGAGGGTAGTTTTTCCTAAATGGTTTCCCACTTTCACTCCATGCAAATAAGGCCACATTTCTCCTAAAGTCCACCTTCATTATTCCTAACTCTGGGTAATAACATCACTGAGTAGCATGTGACAAGTGTAGTGGAAAAGAAAACTATGACTCAGAAATAGTNTTGTTGTTTCCCCACGCCCCAACCCAGAGGGGGGTGCGGGGGCTCACCCCCCCCCCCCCCCTTTCCTCCTGGGGAAACAACTATTTTAATAGTACAGGGTCCACCCACCACTTATACCTTTGCTACCACTTATGTAATTAAATAAGAAATGCTCAATATAAAATTTAAAGCTTTGAGGAAGAAGGGGTTATATAAGTTTTTAAATGTTAAACAAATTGATAGCACTTAAACTATTTAATCCCGGCCATTTAACCCCAGATAACTGCTAGAGTAATTTAATATTTAAAATTTTTCTTTGCCTGTGGAAGTTGGGAGTCTGAGCCCCCCGAACTCAAAACCCCCTGAAATTTTGACCTGGCTACGGCCTTGTGCACAAAAATAATGGCTGTAGCAATGAGGGTTGTGAAGTTGGTATGAATGTATAGACCCCAACTCTGGAATAAAAATAAAACTTATAATATTATAGCAATACATGGTAAATATATCATTTTAATTTTATAATTTTTAATTTTTAGGACCAATGTTTGTAATTTTGTTTGACAGATTTATTCAAATATAAATAAACAGAGCATTTTATGGCAGTATATTTGTTATAACTAAGGAGCAGATTATTAGGTACCAAAAATGTTTAAAATAGACAGGTAAATAGGCATTAAAACTAATGGGATTTAGGCAGCAGAAGTGGCACTTAAGGGAGGAAAAGCACATAAGAGGTAATGTAAAATTGATTTTACGATTTACTATTTTATTATCTAGCCAATTCACATTGTTTTTTTGTTTTGTTTTTTAGCACCACATATCACTACTTGCTAGGGTTATGCACGTATTGTAATAATTACACTAATATGTTAGGGGTTAGGAAGGTGGAATGTAGAGGAAATGTATCTGAATTTGCATGGAAGCAGAGTGGAAAACCATTTAGTAAAGAACACTTTAATTACATCTGACCTAGATTCAAATCTTGATCTCCCCTTCGTCAGCAGTCCAGTATACTTCTAGATATTCGCCAGTTAAATGGATTATATTATCAGATATAACGTTTCTTATACTTTGAAAAGCCGAGATCTACTTCACACAGTGTCAAGGGACAATATTTAAAATTTGTCAGTCCCGAAGAAGTTGTACTTTTCTCCAGCAGCAGCAGCATCATGCTATTTCCTCCCAAGATGTCTGCCACTAGTTCCATTGTCCTCCGCCCAATTTACACTCTTTGGAAACTATTCAACAAGTGTAGATTTCCAAACACGTACACTGCATCTTACAATTTATAAGAAACTGGACTATCTCTTTCAGCAGAAAATACATACTGCATGAAAGAAAGACACTTATTCATAAAAGAGGCAACAAGAGGCAATAGGCTTGTAATAACATGAGATGTGTATATACATCAGCTGCCTTTGTTTTAAGATCAAGGAAAAGAAAAGGCAAAATCTGGTCCCTAATTATAACATAACACACACTGATGATTCTCATCAAGACGCAAGAGTGATATCACAAGTTATAAGAACAAGACTCGACTTCTCACACTAAGATGAGTTGGGTCACCCTCCAACAAAGTTGCCATCCGACCGGAGTTTGAATCTGACAATGAGTCCTCAACAAACCCACCTTCTATCAACGCACAAACACAAGTCGTCCTCTCCAGCTGGCTAAGAACCAACTCTCTGAACACTCCACTAACAGGTCAACAATCGACTCCCACTCAAGGCAACAATCCTGTAGCACTATCTTCAAAGACCAAGTACTCAAGGCAACGTCACGAGCATGGCACAGAAAAAAGGTCGCTCACTCGTAAGAGGTGAGAAAGTAACAAACTCAGCTCAACCCCTCTACTGTAGAGCACTTTTTTAATACATAAAATGTTTTGCGTGTATTGCAAAATTATATAAGGGTTACATGAACTATGTTAAGTAGAGGGTATTAACAACTTGTTGAAAAAATAAAGTGCTTAATTAAAGACAAATAATCAGTAAACTTGCATGATTTTATAAAAGTGTGGTAATTGATTATATATATATATATATAACTTTTTAATAAATTACCACACTAAACTTAACTTCTTGGTAAACCGCAGGGCTTAAGTTAATAAACAAATATATTATCTATTCTAACGTGTTGCCTCACCAGCACAGACCAGAGACTAATAAATAGGGTTGTATATTTAATTTATTTTATAATATAATGTAAACTAAGATTATATTGTGTATTATGTTACTGCCTTACTTATGAGCATCATCATTTGTCATCACCATTTATATTTAGTTTAAATTTTGCCCAGCTATATATTAGGGTAGGGTATTTGAATAATCGTTGAATTGAGTTTAATAATAATGTTGTATCAGTGTTAATTAGATCTCTACACATACTGTAACGGGCAAACCTGGGTTAGCCCCGTTAAAACGTGCAAGAGAACGTATATTTGGCTAGTTCCTGCAAACCATCAAAGTTAAACATAACATACTAATGTAAATGCTTCGCTAATAATATATCTCTTTATTTACATACCACTTCACCGACTCGTCCTGTAAGCCTGATGCCCAATTCGATGACACACCATAGAAGATAAGTGACCAATCACCACTGCTGGGAATAACTCCGCGTTCGACCAAAACCATCAACCAACTGACCGCTCCAAGAAAACCGTTGGCCAGCGCGGGTCGTCCTTCTAGAAGTTTGGGGAGGTTCCCCCTTCGCTTCGTACGGGCCTATCCACTATATATACGCCTGACTGCTGGGAAGAAGCACAGAACACGTCAGCAGACGATCGCGTAAACATCGTCTACGCAGGCCTATTAAGCGCGCACTTCTAGTCTGAATCTGTCATCTAGTCGACGGTGGTCTTACTATCCTAGGGGAATGGATACTCTAAACCGGAGGATGTCGAAGGACTTAACAACTACGAGGATGAGATATGACGAGTAGACTCCAGATTAATATGTTATTGTTAGGGTTAGTCTACGTCCTGCGAGGATGGATAGAAGTATCATTTAGTAGGGATTAATAATAGGAAACTATCCGTGTCTATTGTGAGACACTGTAGTTGTGTTACCGTTAGGCTAGTTATATAATATTTAATGTTGAGTCTCCTGGGCCAGGAGAACAGGCTGCAATCTATAATTGCGGTATAGCGCGCTTCCCGCGCTCGGGATGGTGAATCCCGCGACACACATGATGTGTCCATTGATGTATATTTAGGATAGCTTGCCTAGGCAGGAGATTGTTTAGGCTATATGGAGGCCGATGATTAGTACCTAATTAGGTTCACTGGCCTATCCCAATGTTGTTGTTGGGAGGTTAAACTGTGGGCCGCTCGTGCCTTTCATGATTGGCCCGTGGTATAGTGTTGTTATTGTTTCGCTACTCTCACTTTGCAAGTACACTGCTAGTGGGCCGTCTTGCCCCTCAGGCTCGACTGCAGTTGTTACTTATTCATTGTTAGATTTTTGTGGTGTTGCTCACCCTGCGGGTGCTCAACCAGTGGGACGCGTCTCGTCCTCGATTGGCCCGTGGACCTTGATATGTCCAAGTAACTGTTTTTGTACACTGATAAGGATAGTATATATGTATCGAGGGCTCTCTTGTATAGCTAAACCTGAACTTGCCTGAGGTACGCACTTACTCTGCCTGCAAGGCCAACTTGACATGTAAATAGTAGAAAGAGTAACACCACGTTTTGGCGTGTGTTATTATCTCGGCGCTTCTCGCCCCCTTGTGGCCAATACTTAGGCAAGGCTGCCACACTTCATCACTTCATTGTTATTTAACTACGTACTTACTGAGATATAAGTGCAATATGTCAAATATCTGTTTTATCATGTATACAGTATCATTAAAATTCATTGATCCTAATCTCCTCTTGTTCTCATTACTTGTATTAACATGTATGTTCAGCCACCGTACCAGACGGTGCAATACTGGACACATTTATCCTCCTTTAATAAGTTCACTCTAGCTCTACTTAGAAGTCCCGATGAGACCGAGCTAATAGTTGATGTTGGAAGATCTCGACTCCTTCCCTTTCTCTCTAGTGTCACGCCATTAATGTTTCCAGGTGTGGCCGAAAGGTAGTGTGACGGCAGTTTTGAGAGGTAGTCAAGAGGACTGTTTCATTCAGAGTACAGCTTATGCACAAAATATTCGCAAACATAATGAAATGGTGGATGGTAATAGACACATTCTTTCTAGAGTGAGTGACATTTTAAAATTGTGTGGTAACTGTAATCCTCCTCTTTGTTTGTTTTTGTTTTTACTATAAAAATCGATGCTGCTTTTAATAGTTGTATGAAAGAAGCCTATATGTTTAAAGTGGCCTCAAAGACGATACAAAATGAGCTTTTGCATTGCATGCTTTTTGTTTGCCAAGAACATATTATCAAAGAGCTTAAGAAATTCTTATTTTTATCTCCCATGGAGGACGATGCAACTGACATATAATATGTGGAAACGCAAACAGTCTTGGTTTTCCATAAGAATTAAATGGTCACATTCACAAACACTTTTGGGGCTTTTTGAATTCAAAAAAGTAAAACAAATGCAAAACAATTGAACTGTCACAATTTATTTTGCAGCAGCTTGATCAAATTTTAGAAAGTAATTTAGATAAACTGATCACGCAAACATGTGAAGAAGCCACTGTTATGGGCAGGCATGAGGAAGGTGTAAATGTTAAATCAAAGAGAAATACAAAAATGGCTATTATGTTTATTGTTATACCCACCAATTAGATCAATTGCTCGAACAAGCTGCTTCTAATATAAAAAGTGTGAGAATTTTTTTTTGTCAATTTTAATGGGATTGCTGCCTCTTTCTCCAATTTTCCAGACAGAAGAGCGGTTTTAGAGCATGTATGCAATTAAAAAAATACCTTGATCCTCACAAACTAGATGGGGTTTTCAATCCAGGATAATACAAACCATCTTCACTTACAAAGATAACATTCTGGAATGTTTCTAAAATATACTGGCAGGTGTTCTGAAAATATATATAACTCAGGAACTGTAGTACTGGCTGCTGGTTTTGTTAACTGGCTTGAAAATAGCACTTTCTTGTTTTGGCTAAAGTTTTACTTAAAAATAATGCCTCACATTGATATATTATTTAATCAATTACAAGTTCTGTAAACAGATTCAGTGAGAATTCATGCTGCTATATACAACTTTGATAAAGTAACAAACAAAATTAGAAATAAGCTACCCCTTGTGATCGATGGACAAGAGGAAATAAGTGAGGTGCTCGCAGTAGGACCTTCAGCTAGAAAAAGGTGTAGTCCAAATGATGAGAATTTAAATTTATTGGCAAAGGAAGTTTGTGATACAGTTATATTTTAAATAAAATATTGCTTTGCATTCAAATGTAGACAAATGTTAATATGGATCCAGTTAATAGTGGGCCAAATGACTGACATACATTGCAACAAAATTGTAAACTGGAAAGTAAATGTATGGTCCATCAATAATTCTTTTTTGTAATATAATGTATAAATTTACTAAATACCTGCATCAGTGTTCACATAGTCTAATGTGTCACTCACGCATTATAAGCAATTGCCGGTAATACGGAGATGGGGTTTGAATCCAATTCAAATTTAATGAGGTTTTTCCCTTCAATGCTTTTTTCCCCCTCCCTCTACACAAATGTGTCTAAATTTTCTATAAATTTTACCTTCCTCATTCCTATAAACACATGAAAATCTCAAACCGGTAGTAAGAGAAAAAGGAAAAATTTACTAATTAAATTGATTGAAATTATCATTAGTTGTAGATGACAGCTGTTCACACGAATGTAACTAAATATATAGTTGAATGTTCACAGGAATGTACAGTTGAAAAAGAACCCCTGGATATAGGAATCAAACCCAGGACCTTTGGCTTAGCAAGAACTTTGTTCACACTGCATTAACTTGATGGTCATTTGGTCCACTCTTAGCTGGATCCATTGTGACGTTTGTCTATTTGTTGGTGCTTTCGTGTAAACCTGTTGACGGCCAATAGCTTTGTCCTCCAATACATGAGCTTGTCGACCAGTTGGTTCATATAGCATTCAAAATAATATATTAAGTCAACAACTTGTTGAGATTTTTTTTGTTGATGCCTACAAAATTACTTTGAAGTCAAATATATGTTACAAAAGTATTATTTAGAGTTCAAAAAGAATAGCAATGTTCTACTGTGAAATAAGATGTTAAACTGGCTTCTCATCAAAGGCCACATGACTTTCAAGTATAACACTGATGAGCATTTTCTAAAGTTTAACAGTGAAGCAAACAGAAATTCACAGGAGGAGGATATTGCACTGACATTAATATACTTGCATCCACTTTCACTTTAAAAAGAAAAGTTTGGTACTACACATCTGTACAGTAATATTATCTAGGAAATTTATATATTTACGGTGATCAGGTTGTCTGGGGGCAAGGTGTCGGACTTCTGTGCTGGGGTCCAGGATTCAATCCTCGGTCCCGGCATGGATTTATCTGATTGGCAAACCCTTCCTTCACCTCTGACAAGACGTGTATTAACCACAACTTGTGAATGTGGGGAATACCATGGCCTCCACAGTGGTTCGGATCCCACGTTAAACTGTAGGTCCTTCATTTCATCTCACAATCACCCTACCATTACACATTAGCGTAAGTATGTACAACCCAAACGGGTAGTAAGACGTGGTGATGATGATGATAATAATAATAATTTATATATTTACAATTCTAGATTAAAACTTACTTTTGACAATAGGAATTTTAAGTGATTATACATTTATGTTATATGTGATTGTTATATTATAATTTGTATTGTCTTAGGTTAGGTTTTTACTCAAATGGTGTTTGAAGATTTTTGTGAGTATTTATTTCCTCCAGCTTTTTTTTTTTAAGTGTGAATGTAAATTTTTTTAAATCAGTGGAGCATTTAACCAATTAATGGTGATTTATATACATGACGAGAGAAACAATACAAGCAAGCCAATGGGGTATTGAGGATGGATGGGCTCGAATGTAATATTATTAACTTATAATGGACTGGTTATTTATTGGGATAAAAAAAATTAAGCCTTAATTTTAATATCATTTTAATCATATCTTAGTTTTAATGTTAACACAATACTTGAAAGCGAGTGTTTATTCTTAAGTCCATTATTTATTAAGTAAAGTTTGAATCTAGTTTAATTTTAATCATAAAATTATGATTAAAATTAAACTAGATGAAGATTACTGAGCAAAACTTTGAATGTATGCACCTGTAGATTATTGCTGTACCAATAGCACATATTTTGTATGCTTGTCCAGAACTAGGAGTTATTTAAAGCATATCCAGTTATAGAAACAAAGACTAAGTATTTAGAGATGGTATTAAGTATGCAATTAAATAATCGTTTTTAGGGAATGTTGCCTAAGCACCTTACCATATAATACACTATATTTTACTTAAGATAGCAAGTCAATAAAAATTTTACACAATCATCATAATCACATGGAAACGATGAATTAAATGATACCATAATTATATTTGAAATTATTTTATATTTACAACATTTAGATAACTCACTAAAATCCAAGTCCAAAGGTAAAAATACTAAACACTTGGTTGGCCCATGATCCCATAATTTATAACATCATCTTATTTACTAAAGTCAAATTATTTATTTTGTGCATATTTATTGATATTCTTATTTAGCGAATGTAACAGTATCTAGGTTAGATCAAGTAAGCCAAGTAATTACTGTAATGAAAGTTAGGTTAACTTAAGCTAGGTCGGAAAGGTATCTAATCATATATTTATACATAATTTAGCCTTAAAATGTATATTACTTTATTTAATATTCGAATGAGGGCGGGTGCTTCCAATCAGATCGCTACATTTTCAGTTCAATTCTAATGGAGCCTTGTGTTGAATTTGCTGGATGTAAAATCATTGGTGGATAAGCAAGAGAGTTTTCGTTTGGAAAGTATAGTTTACCATTTACAAGAATATCATCTGTTGCAAGATAGTGAAGTGTGGTCATTGCAGAAAATTATTGCACATTCATCTGCTCTATAATATACCATAAAGCTTTGGTAGGGTAGGCAATTCTACAGATTTTTCAAAGATATTTATTCCTGCATCACTTGGGTGAGTTTGGTTTTGAATTGTTCACTATAACAAAGTTTTTTTAATAATCTTGAATTTAGTATCATTCGATTCCCCTCATTTCTGTGAGTATGATAATATTATAAATTTGGCCATTTTCAGGTTTATATATATATTGCCCTAAAAGTTGTGGTTTTTAGGTTTCATCCCCTTTTTTTACAATGGAAACATTTGGTTCTGTTCTTTTTCCCTACCACCCAAACCACTAAAGTCAATTACAATATCCAAATCTTCTAGGTCATTGGAAGCAGCAAGAAGACCTTCTCCTTCTGGCTTACCCCGACCAAACAATCTGAAAACAACAAAAAAAAACCATCATTTAATAAAATGAATATTGAACTATCATAAATATTACAAAATCCTACCCCTAGAACTTTGGTAGACAACATCTTAGCCTCTTAATAATGGCCAATGGGAATAATATTGCTAGTTTATAGATAGCAGACAAACTAATTTAAAAAAAAATCCAAGTCAATTTTTGTAAGTGCCAGACTATTGGGTTATTGTGATGTTTAAAATATACATCTTCAACTTCATGTCTGCCACGCTGGAAAGTTTCAACATGCCCAGTTTTACTAATTATGCACTTACCATAAAGAGAATACTATAATTACACTTTTAGAAATAAAATAATTTCAAGCATAGCCAACATTTATCAAAAATGATAATATGTATTTAACAGCCAGAGAAGTTGACCCTATGTGACAAAGTGACAAATGCAGTATGTTCTTGCATGTTATGTTGGCAGTAGGCCTATGACGAAATACTCGTATATTGTTTGCTGTTTTCCCATCATGTCCCATTTTACCTGACAGCCAAGAATTCAGGGTATGTTTTGATACCGTATTTGTTATACCAAGTCAGGAAATCATGGTAATGCTGATGGATTGTCCAAGTAGCCATTAGATATCTGACAATGATGAATTAGAAAATGATAGTTGTATTGGTACTTATTTACACTCTTTTGGAATGAGTGGGATACCAATAAAGTTTGAAGATATAAGAAGAGAAGTACAGAAAGATACAGAGCTTACAGCATGTGTTAAGTTTCGATGGACTTATGATTATGATTAGGATTTGACTACATAATTTCAAAGGAAAAATTAATTAACGATAGAGCATGAATATTTATGTGGGGGTATAGCGTTACTATACCAAAGAGGTTTCATAAATATGTGTTAGATGAATTACATTCAAGTCATGTTGGAATAGTTAAAATGAAATCTTTGGCCAGATTGTATATTTGGTGGCCTAATATTGATCAGGACATTGAACAGATCTTCAACAATTGTGCACCCTGTCTCTTGGAAAGACAAAATCCATCAAAGAGTATGTTACATGCTTGGAATTATCCCAATAAACCATGGTCTAGATTACATATAGATTTTATGGGTCCATTCAAATCTAAGATGTATCTTGTTATCATAGATGCATATACTAAATGGTTGGAAGTGTTAGAGGTATCGTCAACAGCAGCAGGTCAAACTATTGCTCATTTAAGGCAGATCTTTGCGAGGTTTGGTTTACCTGAACACATTGTAAGTGACAATGGACCACCATTTACATCACATGAATTCAAGTTTTTTTTTAATACAAATAGTATTAAGCATACTTTGATACCCTTGTACCATCCTCTAAGTAACAGTAGTAAAATTGGTATTAAATTAATTAGAGCATGTTATTAATGAAAAGAGAAATGTGGAAGTATCTTTAAGTAGATTTCTGTGTGATTATAGGAACTCAGTACAAAGTACAACAAATGAAACTCCATCAAAATTAATGTTTAATAGACAACTTATAGAAATAAACTAAATTTGATATGTTCTAATGTATAGGAAAATGTGGAACATCAATGCAAGCAGTTTAAATATGCCAAGGCATGTACAACTCAAAACTATTTACAAATAAACATGATCTAGTCAGAAATTATTTATAAAAGATGAATAGATTGAAGGGATTTTTGTATCACAATTATTATTTACTTAATTACTTATTTGAGGTATTTTAACATGTACTTTCTGAACCGACTGATTATATCAGCACATGAGAATTTCTATAACCGAGAGCCAAAGGGCCTACCAATTATGCCAGAAGTAGTATTTCCACATACATTCCAGTTTTTTTTTACATGCCACAATCAACAAGAGATCGCACTTTACTCCAAGACCATCTAGGTCGACTGTGTCACAAAAGAGACTGGTAGCAACTTGTATTCCTTACTATCAAACTGTTTACCTTATTAATTGTATTGAACCTGAGCCCCTGTGGAAAAGTGCCAAGGGCTGTGACAGATCTGGACCAGATATGATATTTCCACAAGGGATATAGGAAAACAAAGTAGAAATTGTATGGTACTCCAGTAAACAACACTAACCAAGTGTTGGTGTCTATGTTTCGCCAATGGATGTTAGCAAAAATAACTGTTTATTGTATATGATGTGAATTCAGGGTGACTTAGTAGTAAGCAAAGCTCCAGTGTGGGATGTGTGTACCTGCTGAGTGTGCTGCTGGTGGAGCGTGAGAAGTTAGGCCGCTCTATGTCATCTAAGCCTCTGTGGATGGACAGAGAATCACATTCATTTAAGGCTGCACTTCTGGCATTCATGGCTGCTATGTACTCGGCCGTCTCAAGTCGCTCCTTTGATGGTTTCTTGTATCTACAGGAAATACTCACTTTAACAACTGCACTCACAAATATTTAAACATAATTACTAGAAATTTACATCAAATGTAAAGAAAATTCAGTCCAATGTAATACCTATCAGTAAAGTTTTAAACAAATATTTTAGTTTGGATTATAAATATATTATTATAAAGCCAATGTATTACGTGGAGTGTTTTAAATTGATTTCAAAGTAGTTTCTCAGAAAATATGCAAAAAAAAAAAAAGCTACTCTGAAGATTAAAGTTATAAGCTCTGAGAGAATGTATGAAGAGGGAAAAAAAATGCAATTATTATATGGTGGTTGATGGCATAAATAATGCAATTATTATATGGTATAAGTGGTTTTTTTTTCTTTATGATATAAAAGTATTTAAATGGCCCGTCTACTCGAGTCCTAAATCCCCTTACAACTAAGGAGGGCACTACACTCCACTACAACAGCTCTTCTGGCACCCGCTGGAAGGAACAAGTCACAGAACACTTAAAACAGGGATGCAAACGTTGAGGAAGGCATTTTCACAATAATTCTTCAAAAGCCCATACAAGACCAGCTTGGCAAAGTTCCTTCACAGTAAGTCAAAGATACAATAAGACAGCTTAGGAATAATAAGGCGGCTGGCTCGGACGGAATTCCTGCCTAAATATTCAAGGAAGGGGGGTCCGTTCTAACTGAGCATACACAGGCACTCATCGTCAAGATATGGAACTCCGTAACACTCACTGCTGACTTAAGAGACGCACTAATAGTAACCATCTTTAAAAAAAAAGGGGGGGGGTGGACAAGGAGGGGGTAGGAATGGACTACAGCACCCTTTTTTTTANGGGGGACAAGGCTCAGTGTGGAAACAATCGTGGAATATCCCTGCCTTCTGTGTCTGGCAAAACTCTTGCCATAATTCTATCCAACCGTCTGATACCACTCGCCGAAGGGTCTTTACCAGAAACACAATGTGGACTTAGACCCAACCAAGGTACAGCTGATGATCTTCAGTGCATGGCAAATGCAGGAGAAATCCAGGGAACAAAACCACCCGCTATACATGGCTTTCATTGATCTCGTCAAGGCCTTCAATTCGGTTAATCGAGATGCTCTTTGGAAGATCTAATCTCTAATTGGCTGCTCTCCGAAATACATTCAGATTCTTCGACTGCTACACGATAACATGAATGGCACTGTTCTGAGCAATGGACTTGGAAAACCCATTGAAATCACAACGGGTGTCAAACAGGGATGTGTAATTGCCCCCACTCTGTTATCAATATTTGTTGGAATTGTAATTTTTCTTATAGATGGGAAACTGTCACCTAGTGTAGAAATAGTGTACAGGACGGATGGTGGCTCCTTCAACCTTAGCAGACTACGAGCGAATACCAAGATATCTACAACGTCCGTTCTCGAACTCCAGTACGGGTATAACAACGTTGTTTTGGTCAAATCAGAAGAGGACCTCCAGGCGATTTTGAATACATTTAATGAGGCATACACGTTAATTGGGCTGGGAATTAATATTGGAAAGAAGCAGATTCTGTATCAACCTGCACTCAATTCCAACGTTGCAGCTCCTGCCATCACAATCAATGGAGAAGTCTTGCAGAACATCAAACACTTTCCTTACCTTGGCAGTCGCCTATCGACAAATGCAAATATTGATTGTGAAACCCAACACCACCTAAAATGTGCCAGTGCAGCTTTAGGACGGTTGCGATAAAGAGTCTTTGAAAGCCATAATATCAGAACTCAGACCAAACTGTAAGTGTACCAAACTGTCATAATACCAACTCTTATTTATGGGTGTGAAGCTTTGGACCAGCTACAGAAGGCACCTAAAATTCCTGGAGAGGTACCATCAGCGTTGTCTTAGGAGAATCCTCAGAGTGAACTGGCAAGACCGGCGTACTAACATCAGTGTCTTAGAAGAGGCCAATACCACCAGTATTGAAACAATGATCATCAAGCATCAACTTCGTTGGACAGGCCACGTTGTTCGAATGCCCGAGACTCGACTCCCAAAGAAGATGATGTATTCACAAATGAAGGATGGCCAACGAAACCTGAGGAGACAGCCCAAAAGGCACAAGGACGTTCTTAAGTCCAACATGAATAAGTTCACAATCAACAATGACAACTGGGAGGCCACCGTGACCAATCGCCTTGTCCACGAAGGCCAACAACACTTTGAACAACAACGAATACACTAGTCTGACAAGCGTAATACACTGTGGGATAGTCAACCCTCAACCGCCAGGGGTTAACGCAGACAGTGTGGGATAGTCTGTAACTCCAGGATTGACTTTTACTCAACAGATAATATCCGTGGAAAACAATCATATTCGTTAGCGAGTGATAGCCCATCATCATTATTTAAAAATGTGCCCAAATAGCTAGCTTACATTCTAAGTGAGCTGAATTGAATAGCTTATTACAATAACAATACAAGTTACAAACCTACATTATTCTGGAGCGATATGTATTCAGTTTTATTTTGATTCCATTAATGATATTGGTGACCTGGTGGTCTAGGGGTAAGGTGTCAGACTTCTGTGCTGACGGCCGGGGTTCAATCCTCGGTCCCGGCACAGATTTATCTGATTTCCAAACCCTTCCTACACCTCTGACAAGACATCTTGTGAATGAGTGGAATGCCAGGCCACCACCGTGGTTCGGATTCCACGTTAAACTGTAGGTCCTTCATTTCATCTCACTATCACCCTACCATTACACATTAGCGTAAGTGCGTATAACCCGAACGGGTAGTAAGACGCGGTGCTAATAATAATAACATTAATGATATTGTTTTAATTGGTAATAAAATCTAATAATTTTCTCATTATTGGCTTTCAAATTAATATATATTTAAATATTTTGGCGCAATGTAGCAACCAACACAATCTTGAGTATGTTATTTTGACTTATCATACTTTTACACTAAAAACTTGATACATGATCCCCAACACATTTAAGCTCATTTAAATAAACCTAGTTTATAAATTGTGTCATTCACTTTAGAAGGAGCTTCTGTTAAAAAGCTTTATTAAAAACGTGAAGTACTTTACTGAAGGAAAATAAGGTAGCAGATCATACTTTTTCTAAAATTTGCCTGGCAAAAACATACTGAGATTTTTAGGGATGCAGGTATTCCAACCCAAAAGTGAGAATGTCAATTTATTGAATTGGGGAGATTTCTGCCCATTCCCTGAACTGGCTTCTTCATTTGTCCATTTCAAAGACCTGGCAAAAACTCATTGGGTTCATGAATTTGATAGCACTTGCACTGGCTGACCAGTTCATAGGATTCAGTGACCAAGTGCTAGATTAACGTTATATTACATTAAACCAAGTGTACACTAATTATAGAGTATTGAAGAGTATAAGGATAAAAGGTCGTTTAACCATTTCCCATGAGGCCAAAATATTAATCAGCCAAAGCCCCACCAATGGTGGATGACAAGAATATAATATAAATGTGTAGAGTGAATAATAATACTTAGCACCGCGTCTTACTACCCGTTCGGGTTATACGCTAAAGTACTAATCACACTAATGGGTTAGGAATGGGGAAGATTGAATATAGAAGTGAACCTGCATTTGCATAGAGGTAGAGTAGAAACCCGTTTAGGAAAAACCACCCCAGTTCACCCGAGCGAGATCCTAACCTCGATCTCCCCCTGTCCTTGCCAGTCTAGTTCAACACGAAATTAGCGCGTTAGCCAACTACGCCACCGAGGAGGGTAACTAACGTCCGTAGAGAATGGGTCTTAAGTAGATAGGTTTACTAGCCATTATCACAACACACCTACATTATTGAAACAGCATTGCTGCTAGCTATCATTTTAGGAGGAAATCAGTGGTAAAATAGTGGTCGTGTAATGTTGGTTATATAAACTAAACATATGTCAAATCTTAAAAACAAGTACATATACGCTACACACCTGCTTAGTAAATACATTTAAGTAGGCCACTAATTACTAATAATTGTAAGAATGATAGAGGTAGAATGTGGACGAAATGTACCCGAGTTTTCTTGGGGGAATAGGGGAAAACTATTTATGAGAAACTATCCTTAGTATATTTGGCCGGGATTCAAACCCCGACGTCCCCGTCACCGGCAAAACAGACTTAATGATCTTGACCATGTGTTCACTGGTACGGGTAGTAATAATGCATGTGCTACTAATATTAACGAGATTATATTCGCTTATGTGTAAGTTTTAAGATAACATTATTATAATATAAATTTGTTTGTAACAAAACGCTTTATTCTTTTTGAACATTCTATTTTTACTTTCTCATTTAGAGATAAAATGTTGTAATTGCGAAAAAATTTGGCCGTTTTTTAAATTTTAATTCTAGCCCTTAAAATAATGTTTTTTTATTAATTACGTATTAGAAAAAATTGAAATTTCTCGGAAATGGCTTTAACAATTTTCTTGATGTTTGACAATAGTAAGAATTAAAAGCACAAAATTAGTGTTTTAAATTTTAATTATTGCAAACATAAAAAACGGAACAGTGCCTTTAAAATAGAATTTGGTGTGTATTTTACATGACAAATAATACTGTATACCTATTTTTTGGAAGAAAAGTCACTAAGGCCAGTTTACAAACAACGTATTTTTGAAAATTAAATGTTTCTCTAAAATGTCTTTATTGTGTTATTTAAAATGTTTATCATAGGAAAGTTTCACATGAATAGCGGGATTTAGGGGGTCGGGGGGTCGGAGTTCCCCTTGGAATTTGATGTATCCCACAGGCAACAGGTATAGTCCCATTTTGAAGCGGACCACCCCCCTATAAAAATGAGCTCGCTTGAATCTCGTTTGTTGGCGCTAGTTCCGCTGCCCTCCAGCCAGCGCTAGCAGCGGCTCGGCCTTGCGACACTCGTGTGTCAGAGCGAGTCAGTCACTAACATGCGAGTGTTGTGGATACTAGTGCTTGTTATCGGGACGGACAGTCTGCCAGAGGACCTGTTCTCCGACAAAGAGAGGACATGTTTCGCACAAGAGAAGATGCTGTATTCCGGCAATGATCGCTGTTACAGATTGTTAGAGGTTGGTCCGTGCAATGAGACGGCCGGGGAATGGTTAGTGTTGGACGAACAGTCGTTACCTCGTCTTGTGGCTGTTTGCCGACCGTGTCGTTGCTGCAGTACACCGTTACACGTGTGGTGGCCTGGAGACGAGACCTGTCACAAGAAGAGTGACAGGACACTCTGTCAGAATGACAACACCATACTACGCGACGACCCGTTTGGGGAGGGAGAGTGTGTCTGCATCAACGATCCTCCCCACGTGCGAGGCCCTGACAGCGACGCGTGCTACCCTTTGCACCGACGCGGGCCTTGCTCGGCGATGCAAGTGCTAGTGAAGTCTGATCGAGGCACCGAAAAGGGGCGATGTGTTCCGGATACGTGCCACCACCAGAACCGGAAAGAAAGTGGAAGCGGCTGGTTTGCCGCGTCAGAGGTGGAGGGCCGCGGGCAATGCTACCGACTGGGGTCTCAGGGACCTTGCTCCGAGAACGTCTTGTTTAACGTGCACCCGATCACCTTGGTGCCCCAATGCGTGACGCGCATCCTATACATCGCCCAGATGTTCTGTCGGTCGGGAGCCACGGACCAGGCCGGTCAATGTGTCCAGGAGGTTAACAAGCCTGTCGCAGACTATGTGGCAGGCCTGGTTCAGGCCAGCAAGAAACGCAGGAGGAGAGGGGTGTCCGTTGCAAGGGGGAGGGGTAGCAGTCCCATCCGACAACAGTAGGATAACTGAAGGTGTTAAGTGCCCCTCGGATTATATTTTCATTTGGTGATTTTGAAAGATCCTCTTTAGAGCTAACATCGCCACACCCAATTGTTTTATTATGTTTTATATAGATTACGTGTGTTTTTAAACGTTGAAGACCGTGAATTAAATATACGGGAAGATTGTAGACTGAAGTCTGGAACAGTTCCATGCTATGGTAGTGGTTGTAACCATTGCTCCATGCTATGATAGTTTGCTCCATGCTATATATGCGGTTGTATCCCAAATTTTATGCTATGTGTGAAATTTTTTCAACACAAATTAACAATTACATGAATGAAAGAGTATTAAACTTATTTTATCTCAGGTGTCGCCAACATACAATTTTAAACTTACAAAGTTTTCGTAGCATTTATAAATGTTAATTGTAAATTTAAAACATGTTATTTGAAGAAAAAATTACATTTTTTGTAACGAATGATACTAATGTGTGGATTCCAACTGCATTTTTGAATACAAATAAACACAAACATATATATTATTTTACTTACATTTGTCTAATTCAGAAGATTAACTTTCACACTTTGAATACTACTTGATTCAAAACCAGAATCACATATTTAAGAATCGTATAGAAATTGTAGGGATGCCAATTTTCTTTTAAATAAAATTAAAGTGAACCAGAATGTCCCAAAGTAAGAGACGTTGGTTGAGTGGCTGAAAAATATAGATAGTCTAGGTCCGTATTTTCCTCATAAATTTTAAACTACTCAAAGAATTCTGGAAAAGTATAAAATCAAACCCGTGAAAATGTCATTATGTATTTTGAAACAAAAAAAAAAAAAAAAAATTGGTCCCTAAGTCTAGTAGAATATTTTAAAGGATTTGTAATATTATCATATTCAAACCAAAACCCCGTGTATAATATTTTTGATCGTGCAGCCAAAATGGACCAGGCCAAGGGAGTGGCCACACATTTTAAAGTTCCAGTTCCGGCTAGATAAACATAAAATTGTCCTATTATTTTTGGTTTTTAACTATAATTCATAAGCTAATTGCACAATTCATGTATAATTTGTCCTTTGTACAAGATATTGTTTTGTAAGAATGTTTTAGTGGCGTTCCAGTCCCGGGTTATTGAGAAGCAATTTACAATACGTTTAAAATATAGCCTAATCTTCTACTTCATGTGCTGAACATCTATATATAAAGTTTGAACAAAATCCATAATTGCACATGTGTGGCCAGGGACACGGGCGGACAGACAGACAAAATTGTAAAATCCACTTTTTTGGGTCAGGGGTACAAAAAACGTTAAGATGGATCATAATCTAAAGGTCTAAGATTTTCAACATTACATCACTTTCTCTTTAGATAAGAACGTTAAAAGCGTTTTAGAAAATTTAGTACCTGTATGAACGAACCTAAATATATAACTTATCAATTATAATTCCGGTTCTAGTTCTCAAGCAATTTATTTAAGGGTTCCGTTCCTGTTCCTTGAAAAAAGGTATCAGGGGAATCTTAAAGCTAGTCATCCAGGCGTGTTGCTTAGTCAATAAACACCAATTAAAATGAATGTAGCGACAAACCTAAATTGGAGTCGAACGATAGCTAATCAAACCACACCGCAGGGTCGTCATTCAACGACCATTACAATTATAAATAAGAAACTGAGTTTATTGTTTCTTCAAATATGGTGTACAAACCTATATACTTTAGAGAGAAAAAGTTGTCCATTTCCCACGAATCCTGTGAACGAAGGTGACCTTGTGATGAGAAGGTCTCCCAAAACACACGATGTCGTGGGAGCACAGTGCGTCACAATACTACCTTGTCAGGTAGCAAGCCTACCTTCATAATTACACTATGGCATAGCTTATAAGAGAGGGCCATAGTGTAATTCATCAAGGTAAACTTGGAACCAACAGCACATTTTTGGCGGTTGTACGAATCGTGGAAGAGAGAAATATTTCAAAATAAAGATTTTTTTCAACTACAGATTAAATTGTTATAAATCACTTATTCACTTAATCACTTGTTCAATAGAATTTAATGACATTTCGTGTTTATATTGGATGTGAGCCCAGGGTTGATATATTTACAGAGTCAATTGCTCAAATGGAAAAATGGTAACGTTCATTAATAATGAATCGGCCTAATTAAAATTCGTATCTGGGCACTGTTTAACATTACAAACAGAGGCACCTCATTTTCCCTGAGGGTGTTTTACAACAGCAGATATCTCCAACTTTGATCGTATCTCCGCCAATAGTTTAGATACGAAATAACGTATCATTGAAATAATAAACATCTTTTATTTGAATGAATATTTTATTGACTCAAGATTTTTCGAGTAAGGGGGTAATTTCAATTTTTTAAACAGTACCAGTTTACATAAACCCTTGGCAAGTGTGTAAGTATAGCAACAGGGGTAGATTCGAGCACGTGACCACAACTCAACCTCAACTCAACCTCAACTCAGAGAAGTCAACCGTCCTATGACCACTTACGGATGGCCTGAAAGCCTTAATACCGTTCCCTCACGGGTGCTGTGTTACCGAGTTCGAGATCCCAGACTCGAGCTAGCCTCGGAACGCTCATAAAGTTTCTCGAAGAAGGTGACAAGTAGCCGTTGTGGTTTCCCGGACCCCTAATTCCCCAATGTTCCTCTTGTGATGCGAGGTGTGGTGTTGTGTAGCTAATGACTGAGTTTTCAGTTTCATCATAAAACACAAACATCTTCTAAAAATATTACTTCTTTTGACATTCGCTCGCAAATATTTTATTGCTGTGTGAATAAGGATAGTACTTGTGCCCTAGGTCGGCTCATAACGCATTTATATGCGGCCCGCGATCTATAGATCTAGCTATTTATCTACAGACAAAATCTTGCTAAAATACCAGAATTTTAAAGACTNTGCAGAAGAGATTGCTTGCTTTTAGACTTACTTTTTTATGTTGTAGCTGTAATTTTTTAAATAAAAAATTGCGTTTACCAAAATATAGTATTTTACTCGGTGAACCATTATATTTAAATTCTTAATTCAACCCTTTAATCAAAAAAATGCTCAGGCCTGCCTTGGGACATTTACCCTTATTGAAAGACCATGGTTGATGCCTTAACCTGAACGCAACTGGTAAACTTATAAAAGTAAAATTTGACACATTTAAAATAAAAAATAAGAGTTAATTTGATTTATAACTCTATAAATATTATGGTGTCATAGATATAACATTAAATATGGCCATTTGGTGACGTTATTTAATAATTCCATATCTTATTTATTTAAACACGATACAATGATTTAATAAGCTTACTTTTTTCTTCTTTTTTAGGAAGGAAGCCCTAGGAAGTTAAATAATAGGATAATAGGCTACGGAGAGATTGTTTCTATTTTAGTTAGATAAAATACATTTTTGGAAAGGATTTAATTTATTACAAACTTTTAATTTGAACTCATTCTACAGGTTTACCTAAAAACACTACCTACTTAAGCAAGTGTTTAGAAAACTGGGATGGAGACTAGAACAGTATTTCAGTCGACCGATCGCAAACCGTCCGACAACTAATCGGTTTTTAAATCGTCGTCATAGAAATAAGCGTAGACTAAGATTTCATTGGGTTCACCCAACACTTCAGAAAAAGCAAGTAATTGGCACCTTTAACATACCTTTCGGGGAATTAAGAGAAGACCAAAATAAGTTTTTTGATTGTTTCCGGATGTCTGTTTAGTCTTTCGACGATTTACATGGACGCTTGAAACCACATTTACAGAGGCAGAACACCAAAATGAGGCACTGCATTCTCTGCATGCACTGTTACACCCTTCATATGTTTTACCCATTTTGATCACTCTATGTTGTAGTGATAAATGCTTAGAATATGAAAAATATTATAGATTTAATTTTAATTCACTACTATAATAAAATAAAAAACATTCTTACAAATATTTCTTTAAAAAAATGTTTATTAGTAAAATTTCTAGACAGTAAGATTTTCACCTAGAATTTAGAACAAATCTTTTTCCAAAATTCACGAGCGAGGTTTTAGTTTGTAAAGCTTGAAGCTGTTGAGTTTTCACAAATCGTGCACTAGTTTCAATTCCTGACATAAAGTAATTTTGACAGTAATTACCCGGTAAACTAAATTGGCAGAGGCGGGGGAGCACTTGTTTGAACTTGGCCAACATTTAATGGAGTTTGTACATTTTCAGGTGGAAGTGTGTTTACATTCAATTTGATACCTGTTTGAATAAAAATGTTAAAAGTTACAAACAAACTCAAAGATAAATAGTAGGCCTATTATCTAACTGAGAGCCTAAAGGGTAGGTAAGTTTTACTGTCCATTTATTAGGTATATTGAGATGAGAGGGGGAAATCCCTCCCTGTGCACTCAGTCGGGCCCCGAGCTTCCCACCAACGATCACTCCACACAATTAGAAAGGGTATAGGCCAAACAGTTTTCATACACAATGTAGTTTTGTACCCGATGTCGTGATAAATACTCTATTGTTTCCACATAACCCTATTTTTTGTAATATTTTTTGAGTGGTTGAATGTAAAAGTTCCAGATAGCCAGGAAAGCCGAAAATTACCTCTTTAATGCTGTTCAAAATGAGTATCTGTAGAGAATTTTACATGCTGAATAATACTTTACACCTGTACCTGCTTTTCGGAAGAAATTACTACGCCTACATACTTATTTGTGAGAATTTGAAATATTTCATAAATATTCTTTACCATTTTGTTCGAAGTAGGTATCTGAGGAGAATTTTAAATAATAAATAAGGATGTAGGGCCTTATGTTGATTTTTTTGATGCGTGATTTTCGAAAAGTTGATTTATTTTAAATGAATACAACAATGTTGTTCAAAATTAATATCTTAAGAGGGATTTATAAATTTAACAAAATATTATTATTATTATTATTATTATTATTATTATTATTATTATTATTATTATTATTATTATTATTATTATTAGCACCGCGTCTTACTACCCGTTCGGGTTATACGCAGTTACGCTAATGTGTAATGGTAGGGTGATTGTGAGATGAAATGAAGGACCTACAGTTTAACGTGGAATCCAAACCACGGTGGTGACCTGGCATTCCCAACAAAATATTATATTTGTGTTTCTCAGGAAAACTTATTTAAAGATAGTTTGATGAAAACGTATTTTTGAAAATTTGGTTACAAAGTAGAATATACTTTGAGTATTCTATGCACCAAGATCTGTGGGCGTTAAAAAATAAAACAATATCTTTTTTGGTGCACCTTATTTAGTAACCACAAGGCTACTCGCATTTTTACAACACATGGAGAAGGGATGAGAAAGACAAAATGTTTTAAAACTGCACTCATGTTTACGTGGAGAAAGGGTTTGTAATCATTTAGTAGTTTGTGCCCCACCAAACCAGTCTATTGTCTTCTTAGAGCCCGCGACAGCCGATGTTGACGTTTTTGGGCACTACAATAAGTTTGTGTAAATAACGCTGGGTCGTAGCCAGGAAATTTTTTCGGTGGGGGGGGATTTTAAGTCAAATTTCGGCAAATAGATATTAACCCCTAGGGTTTGATTTTACATAAGAAATAATTTTTTTTTTAAATATGTTTTATTTCTTGTGGCAGATTTAAACATATTTTCTACATTTTACTTTCTTTTCTTGAAATTGTTAGTTATTTTTAATAAAACAAATTGATATTTTATTTAAATGATTTAACCAAACATTCTATGAAATTTGTCAAACTGTATCATAATGTAAACAAAAACACCAAAAATAGGCCTAAAAATATATACTATGCAATTTCGTTAAAATCACCGAATTTATTAAAAATATTCGTTTTAAATATTTACACGTCATATAATAAACTGTTATTGTCCTACCTTGAGTTTGCATTATTATACAATCCCTAATCTTCGTGTTATTTTATTTTGTTTAAAACTTCTTCGGAATAAACCATTAAGTCTATTCTGTGAAGTGGTGTTTCGTGGGTAATTCTTCAGCCGCCTCAATGAGGACCTTTCTTTGGTGGCAGTTGTTATTGGTAATGTCGCTGCTAATTTAATAAAGTTGTATACAGTCGGAAATATATTTTTTTCACATTCATTTAGGGCACTTACGAAGTCACAGGGATAGTCGGATCTTCTTATACATCTTCTTTTCCACACATGAACTTTTCCAATGAACTTTGGAGTTATAGAAGAGTCATCATTGGACCACTGATCTGATAAAGTTTCACAGCATATTTTTATTTTTCTGTCAGTCAGATTTGCACATTTTTCTGGGAGTAAAAAAGAAAGCATTTCCAAAACATGTTTGCAGTTTAGAAATCTGTCATTCATTTCTTGAATAAAAAAGTCAAGCAATGCTCTATAAAGGGATACGGGATTATTGATGCTTGAAGTGCAATCAGACCTAGTAGGTTGTCTACCACAAAGTCGAGGTATCTGAATTGTAGCTCCTAGACTATCAGCAATTTGCTGGACCTCACGGTAAATGGCCTTAAACGAGGTTTCCAAATCTTCTTTTAAACCAAAATTTCTATTATTTCTGTATCCCTAACACAAAGAGAAAATTGCTCAGCACCAGAAATATCTGTAGTTTCATCCGCCAATATGCGAAAACATTCAGATGCATTGATTTAATTTACAATACTAGATACAATTATGTTACCACATGCTACAATTATTTCATTTTGAATATGTGGAGTAGTATACGATGAGTTATTCCCGCAATTTTCTAAACGGTTCTTTAGAGTTTCATCGCCACTTTCATTTCTATATTGTAAAAGGGCTCTAAAGTTTCCTTCGTTTTTCCCTAAGAAGGGAGCGTCTTCCGTTGTTACTGGTCCGGAATCAGAGCAATTTTTTGTCGGCCACAAAAAATTACTGTCTTACTACCGGCAACATATTTTTTCCTATTTTCCAAAATATTGCTGAAATGTTCAGAGAGGAAATGAAATATTTTTGGTGGTAGGCACTTGCTTCGTGCCTTCTAAAATCGTCTTTGCCGTATTTCCATTGTTTAAAAGGGACGTTAACAACTTAACATGATTTCCCTTGCCTACCTCAGAATCTTTAGTGAAAATAATGCTATATTTACAAAAATGGCCCTTCTTTTAATTCCGAATTGGAAGGCCACTGGAATTCCGACAGACATTTTTTCTGAAATATTATGTTTCGTTGTCAGAGTGGAAACTTGTATAGATCATTAGGAACCCAGGCATTTTGAAGAAAATTATACTTTTCTACACGTGTACCCGATTTCCCACCAATAGTCCAATACCAAGAAGGTTTGGAGTTGCTGAGGTGGGGTACTTACGATTATCAGGCTCCAGAAGAGGGCTACATACAAGTGGAGTAAGCTCATTACTTGAGCACGCTAATGATTCTACCACTGAACTTTCACAAATGGCGACATTTGCAGGCTTATTTTCGACTCACTAACATTCTTACTTTGTTTAATAAAAAAGGTTAAAAGGTCCCTTTTGTCTTTTACTCATCTTTTTCCACCACACACAACAGTCCACAATAGAAACCCAGCCCATTCCAGTGAACACCAATCCAACGCCAAAGTTCAGCACAAACTACCCTAACTGCTGGAATGTGCCTCCACCCTACTGTAACAAACGGGGGAGGGGGGATGAGGGGTTTATGTCCTGTTACCTAGGCGCAACATTCCCCTCTTCCACCCACTTGTTGGCGTTACACCGTCCACCGCCGCAACGTAGCAACTTGACTCGAGAAAAAATCACATATCCGTTTCATTGGAGGCTCTTAGTACAAACCTCCACTGATCTGTGACAGAGTCACTTCCAAACCAACTCTCGTACAACTTTATACTGGTTTGTCCGTGCGTCTCTGCTTTTCCGCAAACATTTCCATGGCTTTTCGGTAGTTTGTGTCCTTTTTCTCTACATGAGGTCCAACTTTTTCCACAAGCTCCATAAAAAGTAGTCTGGACATTCTGTAAAATGTTTTAAATTTACTGTCGTCCTTTTCAAGCCTCTTCGCTGCTATGAACACTCGTCTAGTTTGTTTTTACTAATAAATGGATGAATCCACCATTTTTTTCTTCTTATTCCACTTTTTTCGTATACCAGTATGCGACCACATCATCATCATCATCTGAGCTGCTCGACATCTTGTGTTAAACTGATCTTAACCGGTTGCGGCGGTGGACGAAGGGTCTAAGGCGCTTAACACACGAGTGACGATACTAGCGTGTAAGTCGGAAATTATATTAGATTTACATTAGCTCCCGACTGAGGGTTTTCACATAATTTATTTATAATTTCATACGTTTATTAAAGGGGGAGTATATCCCGATATCCCCAGCCTCGCGCCTGCCCACTAAGCTAGCCATGTATTTACACTAAGGTCTAGACTAGTAGTTTTATACAGTGAGTTTTGTCTAAGAATGTATTGGGCAAGGCCGTAGCCAGCCAATCATTTCAGGGGGAGTTTGGTGGGCACATCCCCCAATTACCGGAAGCTAGAAAAAATTAGAAATATGAAATACCTCTAGAAGCTCTCTGAAGTGCTTTTTATGGTAACACAGCCCCATAATTTGTACTTGTATCTTAATTTTAATATTGTTTGAACCATAAATAAAGCCATATATTTTTTTCATAAGATTTCGGGGGGAGGGGGGGGTTGAACCCCCAAACACACCACCCCTGACTTCGACCTTGATTGGTGGAGGGGGGAAGAGAGAATTCTGGGTGGACGAGTAACCGGGGTCGGAAGACTTTTTCGTCTTCTTCCTCTTCCCTTGGATTGGGTCATTAGCTTCGGTCGGAGGTACAAGAATATAGAAAGGAAATAAAGGCACCCGGGCAAGGGCCCCACCTTTATGGTAGGATCAAAGGCAACCTGCCAAGGGCGCTACCTTTGAATGTATGAATTAATGAAAGAATGAATAAATCAGAACTTAGGCAAGATAGCTTTAATATCTGATTGAGTGGCCAATCTGTTGGTCTGCTTTTACAAATGTTCAAAAATAGTTATACATAAAATGAAATTGTATCTGTCTGGCAGGGGCCCCAAAACGATTGAACATAAAATCACTAAATACATTTAAATTAAGGAAGGGTCGATTCTTTTCGCGATACCGCAATACCATCGATCTTGGGGGTACCAAGTATCAAGTGGGTAGTTAAAAATAGTATTGAGTATCGAAAAAATTGAAATATCTTGAAAAATCCTTGCAAAAATATAATAAATCGCAATGAAATCTATTAAAAATATATTTGCTAGCCCACGGCAATAGAATATAGGGATTGTAGTGTTGCCACACTTAATTGGTATGCTACAATATGATAAAAAAGCTTGGTGATAATCCATTAAAAAGTGCGGCCGCAGCGGTGGTATAGAATCGGCGTAGTACCACTACTCGGCTGCCTAGTACCATAGGCCTGCATCATGTGTCATGTCATGAAGCAGTTCTTTATACTTGGTTCTCCACACCCACGTGAATAGCGACAGTAGCAGTCAATAATAGCATGTTAAAGTGAAGGTGTCAAATAAAAAAGAATGAACCTACGCCGATTTCACGGAGTTTTGAGTTAATAAGACGGCTCATTTTCTATGGTCGCGGCCACTCATTGATTTATTTATTTATTTTTGGCGTCGAGAACAGTTAGCAATAATTAATGTCAGTGTGGTTAATCCTAACTAAAGGGTTGGTATTGACTTTAGTATCGGTATTGAGTATTGTGAGATTTAAAAATATATTTGCTAGCCCACGGCAATAGAATATAGGGATTGTAGTGTTGCCACACTTAATTGGTATGCTACAATATGATAAAAAAGCTTGGTGATAATCCATTAAAAAGTGCGGCCGCAGCGGTGGTATAGAATCGGCGTAGTACCACTACTCGGCTGCCTAGTACCATAGGCCTGCATCATGTGTCATGTCATGAAGCAGTTCTTTATACTTGGTTCTCCACACCCACGTGAATAGCGACAGTAGCAGTCAATAATAGCATGTTAAAGTGAAGGTGTCAAATAAAAAAGAATGAACCTACGCCGATTTCACGGAGTTTTGAGTTAATAAGACGGCTCATTTTCTATGGTCGCGGCCACTCATTGATTTATTTATTTATTTTTGGCGTCGAGAACAGTTAGCAATAATTAATGTCAGTGTGGTTAATCCTAACTAAAGGGTTGGTATTGACTTTAGTATCGGTATTGAGTATTGTGAGAGAATAATGGTATCGGTACCGAGCATAAAAAAAATTGTTATCGACCCATCTTTAATCTAGATTTTTACACTCTACTTACAGACTAACAAATAATGACGTAACGAGGAATCATATATACAGTTATAAATTATGAGTGATAAAATTAAAGTAATATTTACACAATCACCACACAGATGCATAAATCTGACCCAACCCCTATGGGCGCTGTCTGTAGTTTAGGTCTAAACTAGGTCTCCTGTGGGGATGAGTCTCGGTGGCTCACTCAGTAGTTGAGCTGTGACAAACAATCAACCCGGTGGGGCTGACTGAGCAACGCTTCTGGTCGCTGGGTTCGGGTGACTGTATTGGGAGTGTCTGCTTGGGAGGGGATCTCTTCCTCATTGTCGGACTTGAAGCTGGTCTAGATGCACCTTTATTTCACCCGACTCTGGGTGCGAGATGTCCTGGATCCAGTACAGGTGTTGCCCACATGCTCGAAGGATCTGGTATGGGCCGATCCATTTGGACAGAACCCGGCGTGTACCCCAGTTACTGCGTTTGACAAGGGGTGGTTTCTCAGTAGGACCACAGTCCCTAGGGTTAGTGGCGTTCCCGTCTTTGTTCGGTTCCTCTCCAGGTACCGGCGTTGGTGAGCGTTTTGGTTAGTCCAAGCTTGTTCTCTGAGTAGGTTGAGAGCCTCTACTCAGGGTGGTGCCTGATTTTCGTTGGGAGTAGCATTCCTTATGGGCTCACACAATCTCCCGGCCGGCGAAGTGTTTGCCCCAGCAGGATTTCACTTGGGCTTTGTCTTGTGGCTTCATTCTTCCTATTCCGAAGGCTGAACAGGATTTGAGGCAGTGCTTTGTCCCAGTATTTATGCTCTTGATTTTGAAGGTGGATTCGGAGGCCTACCTTTAATTCTTGGTTTCGGCGCTCAGTGCGGTTTTCTCGAGGATGATAGTTTGCCATGGTCTAATGGGTTGTTTGGCAGGATTGGCACGGTCTCTTACTCTGGATGGACCAGAACTGTGGGCTATTATCAGTAAGAATAGCAGCTGGGTATCCCCACCTTGCCGAGAATTTGGAGACTCAAATTGTTTCGACTGACAAACGACATACCAATTGTGTACTGCGCACGTAGGGCTAATTGGCTCAGTCTCTTACAAGCTCTTAGATGAACCAGAGCTCACGAACGTGGCAGAAATTTCGATGGTCTTTGCTACCCTAAAACTAAGCAGAGCACCCAGGCCTAGACGGTATTCAAGCCTCGGATATCCGAAATCTTATCTTGGAGAAAAAAAAAACTTCTTTGTAAAGTTTTTAAACGCCATCCTGCTCCTACGTTATTTCTCAAAGACCTGAAAACATTCCAATGTCTTCTTCATACACAAACCGGCTAATAAACTAGCCCTGCCTAAGTTTTACCGAACAGCCACTAATGACGAGTGTGAAAAGACATATTTTGATTCACGATCAGTTAGGGTTCCAGGCCAGTCATGAGACACCATATCCTCAGCAGCGAGGAAATTCAACAAAAACAAGCTCAATGGTGTAATATTCTTAATGTGGGAAAAATCTTCTACAATGTTTGGCATTAACTCTTTTCCTCCGAATTTCCCGTCCATCTAGTTAAGGACTTTACTTTTAACTTTCCAACCAAGCTTTCTAAGCATCTTTTGGGAACACTACATTTTAGATCCAAAGCATTTGGACTGGGGTACAAAGCCTAAGCTAATTATTGTGTGACACAATGAGTGATCTGGGAGTAGTTACACATTTCAAGTGTTATCTATCTGGACACCCCTTTTTATTGATTACAGATCATGATGCTCTAAAATGGTTAATTAGTCTTAAGGATCCTAGTAGTCGATGCTTAAAATAGATTTTACACTTAAGTGGATCTGAATAAACTGCTAGAGATAAACCAGGAATAGCATAAGGAAATGCTAATGCTATGCCAAGTAAAATAAGGATAGTTACTTTGTATACAGGAGACAATTTGAAACTGGAACAAGAACATGATCATTTTTACCAGGAGTAGAAGAATAAACCAAAATTTCCAAAAATTAACAATATTTTGTTCAAGCAAATACACTTATGATGAAGATATGAGTGAAGACAATCCAGGAGAGTGCCACGACTCTCTATTTGCAGGATATAGAGGAAGAAGAACGACAGATCTTTGTATCGCTGAGCGCTATTGGGGGTCGAGACGTCCATTTTTTTTAGCACCGCGTCTTACTACCCGTTTCGGTTATACGGTTACGTACCAATTATTCTAATGATAAATCATTTAGGAAAAACTACCCTCAGTACACCCGACCGAGATTCGAACCTCAATCCCCCTGTCATTGACAGTCTAGTCTAATGCAAGAGTAGCACATTAAACCACGAGGCCACCTAAGCAGGTATGGGATCGATAGATATGTTCTAATTTAGGTTCATAGTAATAAATGTACTATGTGCAAAAATAGAGGAGCTAAGATAATAAAACTCCCAGAAATGACCCATAGTTTTTAAAGAATCTGAGTGGACATTGTAGGACCACTTCCCAGATAATTAGCAGAAAATCACTCAATTTTTAAGATTTTTCATCATTTTACCGGATAGTTAGTGATAGCACTCCTTCCATACCAAAAGCTGAGATAATTGCCAAGGTGTTAATATTTGAATAGGCGTTAATTTTTGAATATATACTTAAATATAGAGTAATGACGAGTATACTTTTAGACTAAAGTACTAAACATCTGAAGTGATTATACAAGTGTGTTAATAAGGATCGATGAACTGCCTTACCTCCTAATAGTAGGGACATGGACAACGATATACTGGCTGGCAAGGCAAGCTCTATAGTAGGGGTACTGCTTTGTAGTAACACTGCAAGCATACTCAGGGTGAGACTAATCAACAGTTGTACTCGTGGTAAACTGACTAAAATGTACTAACAACAATCAGTACAGTATCCTTACTGTAAGCAGTGAATACTGTCATAATCAAAGCTAATAACCTGTTCTACTCTAATAAACTAATTACTAAAATAAACTGTACAATATTATCCTCGGATGATCAAAGCTATAATGGGCAGCTGAGGTTAAAACTGAAGGGCCTATTGGTTGACAAACTGGCAATAATACGGACTATTGGAACGTGGACTGTGAAAGGGGTGTGTGGTAAAGAGAATGAGTTGTTAAAAGAAATGATTGGAAGAAGAATTGGTATTCTGTGTCTATGTGAAACCAAGCGATAAGGAAAATATGTTTTGATGATGAGTGATGATAGCCCGACACTGCTGTCAGGTGTGGATGAATGGGTAAGGGGAAGTCAGGGAGTAGGCTTAATCCCACGCCCAACAGTTAGGCTGTTTGAAAGAAGGTATGTGTTGGTGTAATCTAGACTTCTATGGGTACGTATGAAAATGGGCATTTATAGAATTATATTGGTTGCTGCTTATGCTCTGGTGGAGGGTGAAGACAATAATGTGAGAGTAGAGTTTTGGAATGAGATAAATGAGGTCTTGAATGCATGTGAACCGGGTGCAAGAATTATCTTGTTAGGAGATATGACCCAAAGAGAGATCTCAGAGGAAGTGTTAGGAAGGTATGGTGATGACAGAGTAAAGGAGAATGGTAATGATTTAGTGACTCTGTGTTCTAGAAAGAGGTTTAGCTGTGTTGAACATATTGTTTAAGCACAAAGATATTCACTTGTATAAGCACAAAGATATTCACTTGTATACATGGCAAAGGGGTGATTCAAGAATGATGATTGATTTTGTGGTGTTTGATGAGAGACTGAGAGGTTTAGTAAAGAATACTAGGGCTGTGCATGGAGCTGAATGTGGAATGGACACTTCCTAGTGAACTTAATAGTTGAACTAGGTAGGAATTTTGTGAGGAAGCAGTGCAAGAGTACTAAGCAAGTGTGAGTAAAAGTGGAAAAATTACAGGATAAAAGTGTGAAAGCGCAATATGAAAGATTGCTGGGTGGTAAATTAACTTTATAGGTGCATGAATGGAATGTCTAAATACATGCTAATGGTATAGAAAGTTTTTGGAACAAAAATAAAAGCGGCTGTAGTTGAGTGCGCTAAAGCTGTGTTTGGAGTTGCGGGGGTGGAAAACTTAAAAACATATGCATGTT